>ML739048.1:37565-174328 GCA_009193565.1 Aspergillus coremiiformis | reverse complement strand
AAAAAAAAAAAAAACATAAAAATAAAAATCATAATCATAAATAATAATAATAATATTATTATTATTCTTTTCCCTTTTGGTTTGTTAGGGGTTTCAAAGCGTTCGATGGACCGTCGCTCAACTCTCCAAAGGTACGCATGATGTGCATACATCTTGTGTGAGGGTCTGTGGGTACGGTCGTTCGAGTACTACTAATTATATTCTAGATGATAGCTCAGTTCTCTCCCTCCATTCCCCATCGGCCATGCATATCTGGGACGCAAGGAGGGAAGCAAGCAGCAGTAGTAAAAGAAAATGGCCTCACGTACCCCGTAGGAGCTAGACCATTTTAGAAAGACTTAATTCCATCATGGATCCTGGATCAAGAAAAAAAAAATCAACCCAAAAATTAACCAAAGAAAAGAAATTGCATACAAAAGAAAAGAAAACGGAAAGGGAAAAAAAGAAGAAAGAAGAAACGAAAAGAAAATAACAAATCACAAGTAATGGAGGCACGGTCGCTTAATTGACCCCTTTTCTGGCTTATCGGTCTGCGATTCATTTCTTTCTTTCTCGATCGGATCCATACCGAACTCGGTCCACTTTGTGTGTGTATGTGTGTGTGTGTGTGTGTGTGTGTGTGTGTGTCTTGCCTTTGCTTTTTCCGGCTGTTTGTGTTGGTTTCAATCGGAGACGATGTATTATGTAATGTTAATATATGGACATGCGCAAGCATTTCTTTTCTTTTCATTTTTCTTTTTGGGTTTAGTATTGACTGACGGGAGCATTTTCACTGGGTTTGTTGGATTACTTTTCTATGAACTCCCCCCCCCCTGAGACGTCGATCGAACACGGATGCCTCAAGGTGCAGCCTGAGAGCCTTTCTCGATCGTCCACCGCAGTGCTAAGCTTATTCACTTTACTCCACTAAACAGGTAGGAGATACCAGTTGATGGGGAACTCCACCTGTCTATCAGCTCAGCTGAAGTTGGTCCGTTTGACTTCTTGGTAGGGAATTGATCAACAAATTCCGTCCAACGATAAACAAAGAAGTCAGGATTCATATCAACTGATAACCATCTCCGTTCTCTCTGACTCTCGTAGGTTGTCGGGTCTGAGCCTTCTTTGTTGGGTAAGAGTCAGGTTCTGGTCAGGTTCTGGTCAGGTTCTGGTCAGGTCCGGTTCGGTTAAGGTCACGAGCTTTTCATATGACAGTGATTCATTGTAGACTCATTCTTAGGTACTTTCCTTCTCGGTAGACTCTGGCTGCCGGCACTAAGTACCTTAGACAAGTTCCCTTTTTAGGTTGTCCTCGACCGTGGGTACAAACCGAAGGGTTGTGGATTGGAGGGGGAGCCCTGTCAACCACGTTGTTGGTGATCAGTTGTTTTTAAATTAATTGAATTAATTACCGTTCTAAATATACGTCCCGTACTTAATCGACCTACGGAGTAGACTAGTATACTGTACTCGTAAAGTTGAAGTACGGAGAAAATGGGAATAATACATCCATCTCTCGAGAGATTAAATTTACTCAAGGCCTCCCGTTAGTCTTGGTTGAATGAAATGACCCTAAATTCCTTCTTTTCCTTTCCTTTCTTTTTTTGTTTTCTTTCCTTCTCGTTGGTCTCCCAGAGGGGAAACTTAGTTGGGACTATACTGCAAATTGCCTTAGTGTCCGGGGTTGATTCAACTTTCCAAGTACGATGATTCGGTATGATCATTATTTTAGCATGATTATTATTATCATGATATTTCTCGTTTGATGGTCTGGTGAATTTTCCATGTTACTTACTGTATGGTTTCCGCTGTACTTAGGTCAGGTAAGATCCATCCATAAATCTTGACCGTCTTCTTGTATTTTGATTTTTCGGGGGGTGTGGATTGTCAACAATTTGAATTTGGATTTATTTGGATTTTTCCCCGACGACCGCTTCTTTCGTCCCCGCGCTGGCCAGACCGGGCGCTGGACTGGTCTGGATACTCTTCTCCCCATTCTTGCTGGGGTTTGGTTCTGTCTCTGTTCTCTGTCTTTTTTTTTTTTTTTTTTTTTTTTTTTTTTTTTTTTTTTTTTTTTTCTTTTTTCTTTTATTATTATTATTATTATTCTTATTATTTTTTTATATTTGGGTTGGTGCCCTTCAACTTAATTCATGATACGCCGGTTCGGACGACTACTTCGACTAGTCCTCCATCTACAAAAAGCCTACCCAAAATTTAATAAAAAATAATAATAAGAATAATAAAGTAATACTCCCACCTTCGTCCCTTTCAACACTTCACTTCACTTCACTTCATTCCATCCTCAACTGACTGACTGACTGGCTGACTTTCCTTCTTCCATCTTCATTTCAGTTCCTCTGTCATCAACGACTTGAACTCACTACCTCATTCAACTAATTTATCGGTCGCTCATTTAGGACGCGCTCACACGCTCATCCTCTCTGTGGTGTATTCTATTCCGCTGTGATTTATCTTGTCCTTCCTCGTGGATTGTGTGATTTGTGATCGTGTTATCGATTCGTCCAAGATCAAAAAGGCCATGCGGCTGTCGTGATTTCGCCCCCCGAGTTCTGCTGACTCTTTCTCCGTGGTTTCTCTGTGATCGGTGATTTGCTGCATCGTCGCCATCGGACCGCCAGGATATGCCTCCCGTATAAGCGTTGGGTGGAACTAAGCTCGAGAATCAAATTCAACTCGATCGCGACGACGGGAATTGGACACTCAACCCCTACGCGAGGCAGTCCGACCCTCCCATATCGCATTCTCCACCGTCAGTGATCCGCTCAGATCGCTCGACCGCGATCATCGCCCCTCCTGGATCCTCCAGACGTCTCTGGGGGCCTGCCTGGCAATCGATACTGGGCAATCGGAGGCGATACGGGATATTCCACCTCGACGTTGGCTCATCTGCCGCCCGTTGCGACGGCCGATTTGTATCACCCGTTAGGGTTCTCGCGCGAGACTACCGCCACCCTGGCTACCCTCGCGGTTCCGGCTCCGGGCATGGGGACCGCGCTGGATGCGCTGTCTGCCCCTCAGCCGCTGAATTCACGCCGACCCGCCGCGCCGTCGCTGCCCAGCTTTGAACTGCCGCCGCCGAACTTCCAGATCGGAGGGGCCGCGGTGAAGTATCATCCCCATCCCGCGCATCACCAACCGCCGACCAACCCCAGTGTCAACAGCCTCCTCACGCCGCCCGCCTCAACGCAGTCCGTCGAGACACCCGTTCCGACGACCACCTCCGCCGTGACGAGCGCCGCGGTGTCCGCATCCCCCGACCCGACTGCCTCTTATGCCCCTGCCTACTGGCCGGGCCAGAGCTCGTACGGGAGTGCGTCTGCGGCACCACGGCAATCCTGGAGCGCGGGGGTGAGTCCCTACGCGCCGCGCGATACATTCTCCCCGGCTGTGAACCATCTGCATCGAAATCCGCCCACCTCGCCTCCCGGCACGGATCCCCTCCCCAGTCAGCCGTATGATATGAACCAATTGCCCCCTTTTCAGCAACCGCTCGCGTCGAGTATGCCGGGCCCAAACTCCCAACATCACGCCATGGCGCATGCCATCCTAACCGCGCAAAACGCACTGCCGAATCCACCACCCGCCCCGTCGTCCCTCCCGTCGAACGATCCGTACATGACCAAATCCTCCTCCGCCCCGTCGTACCCCGGCATCCAGCCGATGTCCAACCCCCCCGGGAGTTATGCTCCCTACGGGCAGACCGGGTTGGGGATCCATCCGCCCGCCCGGGTGGCCTCCAACCCACCTCCGCATCATCTGAACTACCAGCGACAGCCGTGGCCGTCGTATTCGTTGCCCGCGATGAACGGGCCCGTCATGACGAACGTGCATAATCCGAACGGCCAGATGTCGTTCATGGGGAACCTCCAACCGAGCCTGATCGGGTTCAACAGTGGCCACGTGGCGAGCATGCAGCAGCTGTACGGGGGGCACGCACCCCATCCGGGCCATCCGTCCGGTCCGACGAACGACCGACCCTTCAAGTGCGACCAGTGTCCGCAGAGTTTCAACCGGAATCACGACCTGAAGCGACATAAACGCATCCATCTCTCGGTGAAGCCGTTCCCCTGCATTCATTGCGATAAGAGCTTCTCGCGCAAGGATGCATTGAAGGTGAGATCAGATGCCCGATCCAACGAAATCAGAGTGGGATGAAGACTAACGGACCCAGCGACATATTCTTGTCAAAGGCTGCGGCAAAGACGTGTCCTCCGACGCGCATCCCCCGAAATCAGAGTCTGAATCGACGAAACAGGAAGACAAAGACCTGGAACACACCCTGGCCGCCTAATCTGTATTCTCCGAACCTCGTCATCATCACTACCCCCCGATCAGCGTACCTTTCTCGGCCTCCTGCATCCCGATTCTCTCCCTGGGCTTCTTTTTCTTTTTCTTCTTTTGTACGTTCCACTATGCTATTGTATTTGGCCTGTATGTACTTGGCGACCCGGTCGGATGGGATGATTTCTTGATTGGATTTGGATTACTTTTCTTCTTTTTTTTTTTTTTTTTCTCTTTTCCCTTCTATTTTTTTGTGAATGGTTTGGCATCAGCGAGGGATAGCCCGGATGTATGTACACGTATGTAGGTAGAGGCGTTGTCGGAGACCATTGGGATCAAGTATTTGGCAAATTGATTTCGGACGAGTCTCCGTTGGTATACACAATAAACTGATTATCCAAGTCATGAATAGGTTCCTGTCATGTACACTATTGGGAGAATTTCTCTGATTTGATGAAAAGACTTTTATATCTGACAGTTTCCACACTGCAAAGACCAACAAGGACCTTCCATTGACGTTCCATGTCACTGATACTTCAACCTAACCAAACAAACTAACAAAGAAAGAAAGAAAGAAAGAAAGAAAGAAAGAAAGAAGAAGAAGAACCAAATCAAATCATCTTCTTGACTCTCGCCTCCCTCGCAGCCACCCACTCCTCCACCAACCCGCGATAATCCTCGACCCCGTACGGCTCCAACCACTTCAACGCGCCTTTCCGCGCGAAATCCAGGCCCAAATCCCGCAACAACAAATCCACGTACGCCAACGCATCGAACACGAAATCCGGATTCCGATTCCCCAATCCGCCGGGACACCGATGCACGCCGAACTGCGTGTGCAGGGTGGTTTCCCACAGCCGATCCGGGTCGCGGGTGCGCTCGGCGAGCGTGGGGCGGATGGCCGCAGGGCAGGGTTCCGTCGCGGTGGGCGTGAGGTCGTCGCCGAAGTAGGCGGCGATCCAGAGCGCTTGCGTCTGGGCGAGGAGCGAGGTGTTGATGGTCATGGCGATGCCCATGAAGGCGATGGAGCGGTCGTCGAGGGTGGGCGGGATCATGAAGCGGGCGAGGCGGAAGGGGTGCTTGGCGGCGGCGGGGGCGTCGGGGGCGAGTGGACGGTAGGTGTCTGGGGTCGGGGGCGGCGTGGCGAGTCGGGGGAAGCGATGGAGGATTTCGGCGGAGGCGTGCTGGACGACGGATTCCGGGATGGGGTCGGGGGACTCCGGGAAGCCGAGGGCTTGATCGAGGTTCCCGGGGCGGAAGAGGATGGCGGGGGTTGCTTCCCAGCCGGTGGCGCTGATGAGGCCGTTACTGGGGAGGCTGGTGCCCGAGGCTAGGTGGACGGTGTTGGGGGTGAGGTGGGAGATGTGGTCGATGTGGATGTGGACGTGGCCGTCGGTGATGAGGTCGAAGAAGTTGGTGGGATAGTTGAGGATGCTGAGGCCGGAGGCCACCCAGAAGGGACTGATCCAGGGCTTGAGCTTGCGGATTTCGGGATGCGCGTCGTATTGGTTCAGCTGGATTACGTCGTCGGCGAGGATGGACCAGAAGGCGTCGACGATCTTCCGCCCCAACCAGGTGCCGTGCAGGAGGGTGCGAATGGTCGTGCAGCCGTCGGCGAAGCCCCAGATGCAGGGACTGAACCAGGTCAGGAGCCGGGTGGTGACGAGGTGCTCGAGCCTTTTCTTCAGCGGCGTCACGTAGGCGGGTGCCATCCAGACGGGGCCGTGGCCGTTGTCGCGGATGATCCAGTCGACGTGGGCGCCGGCGGTCGCAGCGGCGTACACGGTATCCCAGGCGGATTTGGTGCCGCCGAAGACCGTGATGCGCATGTCGGCTTTCAGGAGGTCGTCCTGGTACTGGGGGAGGTCGCAACTGTGGAAGAGCGGTCCCTGGAAGGTGTTTTCACCCGTGAAGACGGGCCGATACGGTTGGGAGGTGATGCCCGTGCAGACGATAAGCTTCTTGCTCACGACGGTCTTCTCCTGGTCGTGCTCATCGATGGTTAACGTCCAGGTCCCGTCAGAGTGATGTTCCACCACGCGCACCCGCGTGTTGAGACGGATGAAAGCCGTGAGTTGGAAGTGCTCGACGTATCGCGTCAAGTAATCCTGGATCACGGTGCCTGGGATATGCTGGCCCGGTTGGACGCCGAAGGACTTGTCCATGGGGAAATCGCTGAATTCGTAGGTGCCGAGCATGTTGTTGGATTTGAGGCCGACATACAGGCGGTGCTTCGCCCACACGCCCCCGACCGAGTCGGCGCTGTCGAAGAGCGCTATGGAGGCGGATGGGTGGACTTGGTGGTACGTCTTGAGGGCCGCGAGTCCATTCCATCCTGTCGCGATGTGAGTTGGTGATTTTCTTTCCTTTGTCAGGGGTTTCCATCTCGATGAATGTACATACCTGCTCCAATCACGATCACATCAAGAGTCTCCATGACGATCCGTTTCTGCATTCAATGCCAGTGCGGAGTAAGAGAAGATTCAAAACAAAACGGAGGTTGCAGTGGCTGACATGGAGGGGATTTTAAAAGGACCGGTCGAGTCGTACAATCCACCCTGGACCCCTTATGGACTCACTAAGCTCCCTGGATGGATGTCAGAATTCCAAATCCTAGCAAATACAGAGGAATTAGCATATCACAAACGTGGCTGAACCGGGGGGTATCTGATCCAGACTCCATTTTTAATGAATTTCGACGCATGGTTGCACCGCTAAAGGAAATTAGGTGGGCCTCTATTTATAAATCAGGAGTAAAGGCCAGGTGTGGAGCTGATCACTCATTCATTATTCAAAAAGTGAGGTTCATGATAGATGGTCATCGATTATACACCGTGACATCACAAACCCTAAGTCAAGATGCTCCCTAAACGGTGACCAAGATCGCATCTTCTTCAACAACGAGTTTCTCCGTCCTACCGGCGAAGATCCACTCAGATTCGATGTCCGACGTCAAGGTGCCACCACCATTTCTGCAATCAAAGAAAATGAATGACATCTTTAATACTCGTTGAAATCCAGTCCTTCCGTGACCGACAGTGGAGGATTGATTTCTCGAATTCATTGAACTCGATGCGTTCAGCGTACACCAGGCTAATATCGACCTGCTTTGTTCACCACAGTACAAATACAAATGGGGGCGCGTTGTCCTGGATTCTCATCGGATGACGGAGTATGCCATAAAATCTTTCCACTGTCATCATGGCGGGTGATGACTTTACCGTTGAGGCCTTCACGCTCCTCAGCATCGCCATCGTCGCCATTGCCATCCGGATCGTCGCGCGATGGATCACCGCAGGACCGAAGAATTTCCAGCTGGATGACTTCCTGATGCCATTAGCCGGGGTATGTGAATCCCCTCCGTGTAACACCGGAGCACCAAGCAGAAGACTGATGGATTGGCAAAAACGCAACAGGTATTCTTCGGCCTAGAAACAGGCGCGGCCTACTGCGTGGGCAACTGGTGGCACGGTCTCGCCAACAACTCCATGACCGACGAGCAACGAGCTACGCTGTCACCCACCTCAGAAGAATACCGTCTGCGGGTGGGAGGCTCCAAAACGCAAGTGCTGGGCTGGTCGCTCTATACAACCCTGCTGTGGTTGTTGAAATCGTGCATGGCCATCTTCTACTCGCGATTAACGTACGCATTCTTTCCCTATCAACGGGGATCTCCACCAGTAACTCACGACTGAACCCCCAGAGCCGGTCTACTGAACATGAAACGTCGCATCCACGTCGCCTACATCCTCATCGGCGCAACCTACATCGCCGTCATCGTCTCGATCCTCTTCGGCTGCCATCCCCTGCGCAAGAACTGGCAAATCCACCCCAATCCAGGAAATTACTGCCAACCCGCCGTCTCCAGCATCGACATCTACGTAACAGTCACCTTGAACGTGGCAACAGACGTATATCTGATCTCGATTCCAGCCCCGGTTCATCTTTCCCCCTCGTCCATCCCCCCCCCCGACATGCATTAACCTCCAACAGATCCTCTTCAAAGCCCGTCTCCCCTGGCGCGAGAAAATCGAACTCCTCATCCTCTTCAGCGGCGGAATCTTCGTCATGGCATCCGGAATCCTCCGCTGCGTCTTAATCGTCACCGTAAGCCCCAGCCCCGTCTCGAATAACCCCATACCCCACGTCCCCCCAAGACTGACCTAGAACAGGCCGGCGCAAACGGTGCCTCCCAAGCCGGCAGCTGGGCCTGTCGCGAAACCTTCGTCGCAGTCATCATCGGCAACGCGCCCATGATCTATCCGCTCGGTCGTCGCATCGCCCGTCGCGCCGGCGGCTATCTCTCGACCCAGGGAGCCAGTGGGCAGAGCTACCCCTTGGACGAGAGTGATGGCCCCCGGCCATCGACGGCGATGCACGGCGGGAATCGGAAACGGAAGTTTCTCCATCCGCTCTCCATCCCGGAGACGCAGTGCACGGAAGAGCAGGTAGTTTTACCGCAGCCGACCACCTGCGAGGCCAGGACGTGGGATGAGAGTGTCGGGAATCCTGAGGGGATTCAGGTTGTGAAGGAGACGATTGTGAAGATGAATTGAATTGATATCTGGTTTTCTTTTTGTGTATTTAGTTATTTTTTTTTTTTGGCCCGGGGTCACACTGCTGGGTTGGGAAGCTTCACGATCGAATACGAATATATATACCTCGAAGTTACTACGCTATATACAGTACAGTACAGAATACCCAAAGCCGATGATGAAACAAAGCGAAGAAACAAAATGCCCCCCCCCCTTCCACCCCAAAGAACATAAAACAACCGGATCCCGAAAAGAAAAACCATAGCATCATCTCACGTAACCGAATCAAACCTCCCGGCGAGTCGAGTCGTCCGCCCGGACGTCCGGTTTCTTCAACGACGCCTGGACGGGGTTCCTAGCTTGGAAGATGGCGGACAGTTCTTCCAGCGTGCGGTTTCTGGTCTCCACGAAGAGAAAATAGATGATGAGGAGCTCGAGCGCGTCCCAGGCAATGAAGAGAAAGTAGTATTTCCAGCCGGCGGCGGAGAAGGCGATACCGGTGACGAAGGTGTTGTAGAAGGAGGCGACGTTGACGAAGAACTGGACGGGATGGTTTAGCGCACGATCGGAAGAGTGAGTTTGGGTGGGTGAGACGTACGTTGTTCATTCCCATTCCCTTGGCCCGGCTTTCGTATCGGAGACATTCGACGGGGTACATGGCTTGGTTTGGCGTCCAGCCGACGGAGTATACGAGGCCGAAGAGGAAGATCATGGCGATTTGGGCGCGAGCGGTGATGGGGCTTTTGGCGATGGGGTCGCCGTTGGGGCCGTCGACGACGTTCGTTGCGTTTAGGGCTAGGACGATGGCGAAGAGGGCGATGATGATACTGGTGGAGATGAGGAGTTGGGGACGACGGCCGACGCGGTCGGTGATGAGCGCCCCGATGGCGGAGCCGATGAACTGCACGACGTTCTGTAGTCCTTGTAGGAGGAGTCTGGTGTTGTTGTTTTCGATGCCGGCGCCGCGGAGCATCTGGGGGTAGTAGTAGGAGACGGGCCCGTTGCCTGACCATTGGCCGAAGAAGGCTGTGATATATGAGTCCCGTCGGACGACGTGAAGCACGGGGGGTATCTTACCCATAAAGACCACCAGCATGGATCGATATCGGACCTCGCGGCTGTTGAATAGCTCCCGGTAGTCCCACCAGCGCTTGTCCGAGCCCGTCTTCGAGATGTCCTCTAACATCTCGCGGTATTCGAGCTGGACGATGGGTGAGTTGCGATCGCCTTCGCCGTGGTAGTTGGCGAGGACGTTGAGGGCCGCTTCGTGCTTGTCTTGGGAGACGAGCCAACGGGGGGACTGGATCTTGTGAGTCTCTCTCTCTCTCTCTCTCGCAGGGGCTACGTATTGAGGGATAAGGGCGTACTTCTGGAATCGTGAAGCAGAATAGAAGCACCACTCCGGAAAACACCATCTGCAACCAGATCGGAATCCGCCAGCTCATGTCGCCGTCGATAGTGCTCGTCCTCCACGGAACGAAGGTTCCTGGAACACCGCCTCCAAACCAAAGCACGTTGTAGAGACCCGTCATCGCACCTCGATATGCGGGATGGGCCATCTCGGAGACGTACGCAGGCCCAGCGGTCGCGGAGGTGGCAACCCCGAAGCCCAGGATGAAACGACCTGCCATGAAGCCGCCGATGTTGTGGCAGGTGGCTTGGACGACGGTTCCGAGAATAATGAACATGGCCCCGATGGCCATGCCGACTCGACGGCCTAGAGAAAGAGGAACTTAGCAGGGCGTGTGGGTTCTCGATGGGATGCGTGGGAGAAGTGCGTACCCTTGAAATCAGTGAACGGACCCGCTGTGAAGGAACCCGCCAGGTTTCCGATGGTATAGATCGCGTACACGATCCCCGTCGACGGCGTTCCTTCGTCGGGATCGAACCCGAAGTAGGATCGGTATTGTTCGTAGCTGTTGATGGAGCCCATGACCGAGCCATCGTAGCCGTTGATGCAAGAGTTGAGCATGGCCACGGCAATGCACCAGTACAGCTGTGCGGCGTCAGTCGCTGGTCCATCAGCCTCTCGAACGGAAGGGAAGTTTACCTTGAGCATGCTCTTGCTCAGTAACCGGGGCTTCTGCTGCATGGCCGCCAACTCGGCATGGGTGGCTTCCTGGAGCTGGAGATCACCCGAGTAGTCACTGTGGGACACAGAAGCATCTATCTTGTCAGACATGGTGGGTCATAGATGAGTCGCTGTGGATACAATCACATTGTCTGATCGAGAGAAAAAGAGAGGTCAGGGGGCGAGGGAGAGGGTTGATATACAGGATCAACCTCGGAGCGCTTCGGTTACTTGCCGGTGATCTCAGGTTAATTACAATCCAATACAGAATAGATTAACCTGGTCCACGAGATCAAATTAACCACAAGGATTCCAGGCTGCTCAGCCCTGTTTACGGTCCCAGAACGACGCCGCGGATGAATGGAGCAAGGAGAGGTCCTTCCGTAGCGAAAAGGGGCATCAGCATCTATCAGACTCGAGTCTGGGGAAAATCCCCAACCGGGGGGGAATGGGGAGGACCAAGACAATGAGTGAAATACTGTCAACTTAACATCTCTTCAATCATCTGTCGTCTTGTGCGGTCAGATTCTAAGAATCCTCAGCGAAATTGCTCACGCCGGAGCCCCTCGGGTGGCCGTCGGTTCATGGTGTTTAGGGTCTTCAACTAATCAAATTCCTGGGAGTTATGTGAACGGATTATCCGGGGTCGACAGGATTGATGCCCGTCCGTTCTGACGATCTTTCGACGACACCGCGGTGATCACTACTAGTAAAGTATCTCAGGAATGAAGCGATGGCAAGACATTGGGCCTTTGCTCTTTTGAGATGGTAAGTTTCTAGACGGCAGGAATTCGGGGCGAGACCAAGAGACCACCTTAATAGGATCAGTTATAGGCCACATGGCAAAGCCTAAAGGATCTCAGTCACTACGACTCTGTAGATACTCCGTACTATTCCCATCGACTAACCTCTCGTGACCTCTGGTCCGCCTCGTCTAGATCTCTCCAGACAGATTCACCGACTACCAGTCAATCATGCTCCAGAACGAAATCATATGAGTGATAACGAACGGAAGATGGACCACAGGTCGAATGAAACGATATAACCAGAAGCCCTAAGAATCCTTATCGTGGACGATCCAAAACACCCCATTAGAATCCCAGCCTGAAAAGCCATTAGCACAACTCGTACCTTCGCTGGGCTGCCATAGTTTGCTCTTTTCTCACTCAATATCACAATCAACTCGGCATTCGCCCCATCCCCATTTCCCTTCGTCACATCGTACTGGTCCGCATTCGGGCCATCCGGGTAGACCTTGTAGCTATTCAAGCCCATGTAGGGGTTATCCATGTAGATCACCAAGTTGGTGGTGCCGTCGATGCGATAAGAAACGGTGCCTTCCACGCCCGTTCGGAACCCCTGGGATTCCAGCTGGAAGTGCTTCGTCTGTCCAGCTGGAATGATATCAGGCGGGGTCTGATTGGTGGTCACTCTTCCCTGATCCAGTGTGGTGGAGCGGTGGTTCAAGTCCATGTTGGTCGTGTTGATTAGGAATACTTGGACACTGCGCGCAGGGGTCATTTGGATGGGATCGGGACCCGTTTTATATCGATTCCCCAGACATGAAGTCAACTTGAACATTGGGAGGAGGTTGTTTTCGGCTTCTAGATCAATCTCTCGACAGCGGATACATTGGATTTCTTCGTTGACGACCAGGACCTGTTCTCCACTGTTGAGTAAGAATTCTCGCCGACGAGTTCCGGAGTCGCATAATGCAAACTCATATTTGATGTCATCGACCATCCTTTCTGCAACGAGGAGCTCCAACAACACGATCCTTCTACCATGATCCGTGGTGTTCATACATGATTGCAGGTCTACTGGCGGACACTGTCTGATGCAGTCTCGACCTTATAGCCAGTAAAGCCCAGCGACATCATACGTCGACATTAGCAAAAACCCTGCTATATTTCCGTACAATTTTACAGCGGTAGATACAAAGAAAGAAAGAAATAATCAAAACGCCCCCCCTCGATCATCAGTCCCGCCCTTCAACACACCCTTCTCCTCCGGCGTCACATACAAACTCAGCGTATAATACCTCCCCTCAATCAACTCCGACTCACCATCCAAATCCTCCGCCAAAACCAACCGCGTATGACCGGCAAACGGCAAACTAACCCACACAGGCTCCCCCTGCCGATCCGCACCCTCCCAGGACTCGGCATGACACGACATGCTACTCCCGAACAACAACGGATTGAAGCCGTTGCACACGGCCTCGGGGATATGCAGCACGTCCTCCAGCACGATGTCGTGGGCCGTGGCGTCCCGCGGGCTCTTCCGCACGGAGAGATGGACGGACCCGACGCCTGCGACGTGCAGCTCGTCGTGCGGGTTGAAGATGTTGTTTTTCAGGCGGAGGTCGACGGGGCGGTAGGTCGTGAATACGGCGCGGTCCCTAGCATAGTGACAGTTTCCAGATACGACCATCCAGTCATGGCAAATGCGGTGAGCGGGATGGGTCACCTTGTTTCTTTTGGGGGGCTGTTCGACGGAGTCCTGGTCGAGGAGGAATTGGTCGTGCGTGCGCATGGGGGGGGCCAATGGCCTGGGTGGAGGGAGAGGTGGTGGATGGACAATGGGAGTGGATGTGAGAGTGAAGAAGGGAATTGAAGGGGCCAAGAGGATCAAATGGATGGCGTGCTAGACTTAAAATTGAGGTGAAACCATGGGGCGTCTTTTCTCTTTTCCTCCATGACGACGAGTCCGTTGAATGTCCTTCCGGAACGGTAAGTCTGGCAGTATTCCCCATCCGGTAGGCGGTGGTTAGGTCATTGGCCCTACTCACTGTAGGCGGTGTCCTGGAGCAGTATCGCTACACCGCCCATGATTACGACGTTTCTGGCGTTGAACATTTTTATGAATCTTTCAGAAAAGAAAAAAAAAGTACTTTTGACATACAATTTTATACTAGGAATTTAATAGGTTTTGACTCACTGACTTTCTAGCAGGGGTCTAAAAAAAGAGAGAGAACTTATCTGTAGAAGTGGGACTGTGAGGGCAATTCTAGGATCACAACACCAAAATTAATTGAAATACTCCGTACTACGTGGTAGTATTGATTTCTAGGAAATCGATCTTTTATGGGGTAGATCTGCTGAAACAGGGCAAATGTCAGGGACTCCTAAACGACGATAAGGGAAACGTCGAAACCCAAGAGATGGTCTGACGTTCGTCGCGATATAAGCCCTAGGGGACCGCGTCTTCCCAACACACATCGCCTTCATCAATATCAAACAGAGGGGGTCTGATTCAACATTGGCTGCTAAATTATGGAGGAATCATCCATCGGTCAATGCACTTAACAGCTATAATATTAGAGCCATATCATCATCTCCGATTGTTGTTCCAGCCTAAACTGACATTGCTGAGAAAAATGATTATTGTAGCCACCGGCCGGGAAGGGAGCGCCGCCGAAAGAGAGGTTCCCTTGCTTCCAGCATGATTGGACTAGGACCGGTCCTGATGACGAGTACGGTCGTGTTTCATGCCATTCGAGCGAACCGGACGGGCCAAGGAAGGGGGTATAACATCCAGGTTTATAGGTGGAGGTGGCAATCCTTAAGACGAGATAGGCAGAAGCCACTTTGGTCCACCGGAGGGGGAATGTCAATGAGAAGGTCTCGGAAAAAAGTCCCTGGCATAATATACGAAATAACCTGATCGAGAATGGGAAAAGTCGGATATCCACTGCATCACTCCATTCCTTCCCTACCGGCAGCCCAACCACCCGGCGATACTAGGTTCATTGTTCTGGCGTGCTCATATGATCACCCGGTAGAGACCCGAATCGAGAAGTTCTTTGTTGGTTCTTTGTTGGTTCTTTGTTTGACAGAACTCTATGTGGCAGAAGGTATGATCATGGTCTTGACTTTGATGTATCGACAACGCGACGGAGCTGAAGATCGATTTTCCCCCTCCGTACGGAGTACTCCGTAGAAGAATCCTATTGGCCCAATGACGAGTCCTCATTAGAGTTTCATTGTTGAATGCTTTGGTGGTCCGACAACCTGACAACGATATCGGGATCTCAAATGCGGAGAGAAGATGCGGTCTCCCAGTGTGGCTTCGATAACAACAAATTGGCAAACAGTGATGAGATATCATGTGTGGTACGTACTCCATAGTGGGGACAGATAGACAATGACTGGGTTCGATGTTCAATCACCGTCGCTGCGGCTCCTGAGATGGCGAGGATGCCGAATGGCGGATTTTGTTGTAAATTCCATACCGCATCGCAGGATGTGAAGTGTTTGATGCAGGCGATGACTTTCTGTCATCGGGTAATTTGAGCTTTTGAGGCCCGTCCTCACATCGGGGGCGCTTCAAGATTCATCGATCTCCTGGCATGAGAACTGATGGGCGTACGTATCGATCGAACCCCAACGTTGACGACCATCTCCCATACGGTCTCGCATGAAGATCAATGGAGGATCGATCGGTATGACACTGTTGAGTAGACTCGTACAGACAAAGAAAAGGCACTAAAACAATAGTATGATTTCGATCGTAAGGTTTGTCTCACTATCCCGAATTCTTTTCTGTTGCCCGCATAAACCAGCCTGATAAGTCGACAGTCGGAACGGAAGAGATCATCCAATGAAGAGACGTAATCGGTCAAATCGGCCAGTATTTGCCCGTTTCATTCTGGGAGAAGAAGGATGTTTGCCTCAATTAGAACTACCTATCTAGATCTACGGATCCCCCATCGATAGGAATATTGGAAAGCCCAATTTGCTCCATTCCATGACGGAAATGTAGCAATCAAATGACAAGTTGGTGATCATAGTCACTGGGAAAATCTTCCCCGGTGGGTCGGTGACATTCTAGAATAATGAAGTGATACACCCCACGTGAGGCATGGGAACTGTGGGGGAGAATCGATTTCCAATCATGAGGATTAGGTCCCTGTAGGGACCCGTCTTTCAGGCACCGAAAGGATGGCATCAAAGAATCGGTAAGGGAATTGTAGCTCTAGTTACGGAGTACGGAGTAATGCTTCTAGACTTCTACCAAAACACTACGGAGTACGCTGGTCGCCGAGAGGCTAAGTTAGGGCATGGAGTTTCCTGGCAACCACCTACTCCCTATCCAATCAACCAACCTGAACGCTTCCACGGCCGAAACATGACGGTGTATGGCACAAGGGATTTGAAGTCTCCGAGAACCTATCATGCGAAGTGGAACCCAGGAAATCTTTTTGTGTTGAAGGTGAAGTTTTGGGCAAGTTGGTATCGACGCTAAGGGCAAGGGTGAATACGGGTCACGGGGCATGATTGGATGGCATTTCCAGCCGACACACTGAGAGGGACTCGAGATTGGATTGAGGGATCTGCGCAGTGCAGCGCAGTTAACTGTCTTAATAAAAAAACAAAAAACAAGATTTCCAGATTCATTAAATTCCGCCCCATCCTTCACTTCATCAGAGGGCGTCCGTACCGACCCGATGTATGGACTTTCCGCCCGTATCACCATCCGGACGTTGAGGGAAGTGTCCCCGGTAGACAAATACGACTACTAGATAGTCTATGCTACGCCTACCCTTCATGTCTCTGAGATCCACTCATCTGCTGCGCTATTCCGTCCTCCGATCCCTCGGCCGGTCCCATTCCTCTATATGTCCGATTCGAAGTCATTGTCGTCCTCGCCTCGTCCCATTGCACCGGTCCCGGGTCTAACCCCAAGACGAACCAGCTCGAGTGACGATGTAGTTCGTGGACGGAAGCACAAGACTACCGCCTGTAGAGCGTGTAAACTGAAAAAGCTGAAGGTGAGTTTTGCTCTGAATCCCGTCGCCGTCTGTTCTGGCTTCTGTTTCTTTCCATGGTGCTCCGACTACTACCTCGCATCGATGATGAGCATGTCCAATGGGGATAATCGGGACTGACTCCTTTAGTGCCGAGGGGATCCACCGTGTGAGCATTGCGCCCTCAATGGCATTGATTGTATCGTGGATGAGATGGCGGATATGCGCCGCAAATTCGCCATGAAGCGAAAGGTCGACCGTCTCGAACGAGCCGAGGATACGTTGCTACATCTGTTAGGGGCGATCCGAGAGAACGGAGATGCACGCGTGGCCCAGCTATTGAATCTGATCCGCAGCAATGCCTCCTTTGACGAGATTGCAGTCTTCTTGGAGCAGCAGTTCTCTCGGACTGAAATCGAACGATCATCCGAGTTACGGGAGTTCCGAAGACATCTCTCGAAGCCTTCCTCCTCGTCCTCCCCTTCCTCCTCCGACGATGACGGTGACGAGGGGAATGCGCCTCGCATCCCCAGACGCATGCTCGAAATCCGCCGCCTCGCCGACATTCCCGTCTACCAGGTGCCCGCAAAGCCGTGGACGACGGTCACCGACGACAACGACCTTGTGTCGCACTTGGTGTCCCTGTGGTTCACATGGACATATCCGTGGTTGGACTGGCTAGACAAAGATGCTTTCCTTCGTGATATGCAGGCGGGGAATTTGAACTGTCGGTTTTGCTCGCCGTTTCTGGTGAATGCCATCCTTTCTGAGGCGAGTGTACGTAGCGTAGTTTGTACCATTCAAATCCAGGACCCGAAGGATTTTTATTGATCGGTGTAATTCGTCAGTATTACTCCGACTACGCGGAAGTCTTCACCATTCCCGACGATATGTTCTCGCGCGGCCATCACTTCTACGAGGAGGCCCGTCGGTTGCTCGAGGCAGAGGAGGGTGAGATCCCGAACAGTATCCCGACCATTCAAGGCCTGCTCGTGCTCTTCCTCCGGTTAGTCTGGGTCCGTTACCTCGCCGTGGTCATCGACTACTAATAAATACCCTGCAGGCTGGTGTTGATGGGCAAAGATCGGGTGGGATGGGTCTATATCGACCTCGCCATGCGCGCTGCCACGGAGTATGCTTCTTCCCACCCACCGCTCCTCGTGGAAACGGAATCCGCGCGACAGATGGAAAATGCCGTCAATCGGACCTTGTGGGGTGCTTATAACATTGCCTCGTACGGTGACACCCTTTCCCCCTGAACCAGGATCGGCCCACTGATCGTTTTGAAGGACGGCGATGGTGTCCCTGATGAAACACATCGACATCAATCCCCCGTCACGACCGCGTGTACCCATCGACCATGAGGATCGGCACGATATGTGGTCGCCATATCCGCAACGACTCGACCCCGTACGGGGCCACCATCATTGTGTGTTCGACCGGTGGTGTGACCTCTGTTGCATCACCATCCGAATCAGTAGAGCCCTGTATGACCCCGATCACCGGCCGCCCGAATGTGAAATTCCGACCATTATCCACGACATATACCAGCAGCTGCAAGGATGGTACGCGAATCTGCCAGACTGCCTCCACATCGAGACGGTCGAAGTCCCGCATGTTCTGAGCCTACAGTCAGTTCAGTCCCCCCCCCGTACTATCATCCTCTCCCCCCCCCGTACTCACCTGGACTCAACTAGTCTCTTCTACCACACCACGGTCATGCAAATCTTCGGACTGCTCCAATCCCACGGGGGAACGTCCCTCGCTCCAGAAACCGCCCGAAACGCCCGAGAGCTCTGCCTCTCAACCGCGCGACACATCCCGTACCTCCTCGGCATCCACCGAGAGAAATGGGGGATCGACCGCATGGCCCCCTCAACCTGCCAGTGGACCAGCATCGGACTGTTCACGCTCCTCTCAGCCCTAGACTCTCCCGAAAACCGCGCCGCCTTCATGGAACTGTGCATCTTTGCGCGCGCGATGTCTCGACGCTTCGCCCTCGCCAAGGGCATCATGCGCATGATCCAAGTCACCGCCAGACAAATGAAAGCCCCGCTGCCAGCGGAAACCGACGCGCTGTTCATGGAGTTCGAGACGGAAACCTGGCGTCGTCAGGATTCCCTCGCGTTCAGTAGTTTCTATCCCCATTTTCCAACCGTCATTCGACAGGGCCCGTCTCGCCATTCCGATGCCAGTCTGGATCGGTTTCTGGAGAAATACGATCCACTCGGGACTGGGGATCAACCGTCACAGCAGGCAGAGTGAGCCGTGGGAGGGATACTCATCTTTTACGTATTATGACTTAGTAGTAGCATCGACAGCGTCGACATAGACTGGGTAACTTAATTATATTCATGGCCTCGCGATTCGCTTTCTCTTTGTCGTTTCCCCTTTAGTAACTAGATGATTCATCCCTGATCACGTTCGGAGACCTTGCCCTAGACACCTGGTCCTGGTAATGGACAACCACTCCTAGAACCAGTTGACCACTACTCTGTCCTAGATGCCCAATAGATATCCAAAGAGTCCTTCAGATCCCCGATATTAAAATTGATAAAGAGTGGAGCCCAACAAATGCAATCCGATTGGTCCACGCGTCTAAATCCCAGGCAGTCACGATTTAAAAACATGGACCCCAACGCTCTCGAGCGAATACTAACTTGAATAACCTCAAGTCAAACAAACCACCCCCCAGCACCGACCAGCTCACCATCGGGACAAAAGAAAAAGCTCAGAAACAATGAAAGACCAAACTCCCAACCCCAACAAACCAGATGCACACACAACCCCGCCTCCACCCACCTACACCCCCAAGAACCTCATCCAAAACCAAACAACCGACAACGCCTACCGACCCTCAGCCATTCTCCCCAAACCAATCGTCATCCCCCGTAAGGATCCCCCCCCCCCAACCCCCTGAAAGCACAAACTCCTGACCAAGAAAACAAAACAACAGAAACCGCACACACATACCACGGGACCATCTACCGGCCGTTTATGCGCGCCTACGCGCCCGCGCTGGAGAAGCACGGAATCGGCAAGTCGGATTTCCTGGCATTCGTGGACGGGCTGAACGAGGTGTGGTTGGCGAATCCGTATCTTCAGGCGCTGGGGGCTACGGGGACGTTGGTGGGATTCGTGCCGCTGGGGTTGCCGTTTCAGGTGGCTGGGTTGGGGGTGCGGGTGGCGGCGGAGTATGGGTCGGTGAAGGTGTCGCAGGTGCGGACGCAGGCGTATATGCGCATGGCGAATGAGGAGTTGTTTCGGCCGCGGGGGTTGCGGGTGCAGGTGTTGAAGACGAGGGGGATGATGGCGGCGGTGGGGGTTCCGGGGGAGGTGTTGGAGTTGGTGGGGCGGGAGGAGGAGGTGGGGGAGGAGCGGGAGCGGGAGGATCCGCAGACGAGGCGGATGGAGGCTGTGAGGGAGTTTGTTTTGCCGGTGGTGGTGGTGGAGGAGGAGAAGGAGAAGAAGGGAGGGTCGGGGGTGAAGGAGAATTGGATTCAGCGGGCGGCGGATCAGCAGGAGAAGTGGTTGACGGAGAAGCAGAATCAGTTGCTCGTGGGGAAGAGGGAGAAGGCTGGGAGGTGGATGAGGGAGGCGGAGGAGGCGGAGCGGGAGTGGAATGCGAAGATTGAGGAGGTTGAGCGCGCGAAGGAGGCTGTTAGGGCCAGGGCGAGGGCGCGGTTGGAGGGTCCGTTGGGGGAGTCGGCGGCTGGTCGGGGGATCGTGCAGGAGGATTTGGAGAAGGACTTGAAGCAGTGGGATCGGACGTTGCAGAAGCTGATCAAGGAACGGGAGAAGAAGGTCACGAAGATGATGCAGAAGGGGGAACGACAGTTGCAGCAGGTGGAGACGAAGGAGAGTCGCATTGCGCAGAAGGTGATGTGGGTGGTCGTTACGGCGGACGATGGATCGGGCTTTCAGAATCATCTGTTGGAAGATTCAGATCATTGACATTCTGTTCTCTTTGCTACGACGGACTCTATATTTTCTCTTCTATCGTGATACGGGCTATATATATGGCCCTCACAGAACGTATCGGAAGAACGGGTTCTGCATATCAGTCAGATCCTGGAAGGCCAGCTTATCCCGTTGATCCTCGTCCAGATCCATCTGGTCCCGACGTCGATTCTCCCTCCACAGCACCAGATATAACGCGACGGCCGCCGCGATGGTGATGCAATAGCAAATCACCAGCCCCGTCCACAATTCCGGATAATGCTGCCCAACCGTCTTGCTCTTCACCAGCTGGGGCCCGATAATATTGCCGACGGTATAAGCCACAAACACCGTGGCGGCCATGACGGTTTTCTTGGTCGCGCCGGCGACGTTACTGGCACCGAGAGTAATGATGAGACTGACTACGGGGCCGAAGAAGCCCGTCAAGGCGTAGCCCACGACCGGGGCTGCCGGTTGGTATCCCCATTGGGACTTCCAGATGATCACGCATCCCGCGATGACCGGCAGACAACACGCGATTAACATGGGAATGCGCGTGTTCGGGACCCGCGACGAGATGTAGCCACAGAGGGGGATAAAGATCACGCAGACGCCGCCGACGGGGAACTGGAATAAGATGGAGTCCAGGGTGTTGAAGCCAAAGGTGGAGACAATCAGGGGACCGAATCCGGATATGGCACCGTTAATGGTATATCTAGGCGAAAGGTGAGCGAATGCTCCTCAAACACGATCCCAGAGAGTCTTACGCGGCAGCCATCATGATGGCAATAAGGTACACTTTCAGGTCCCGAAACGATTCGGTGATATGATCCCATTTAATCTTCTGGCATCGGACCCCCGTCTGTCCTCGTCGTAACCGTTCCACGGCGACCACCCGTTCCTCTGGGGTCAAGAACCACGCGGAAACAGGGGAGTTGGGGATAACGCAGCACCACAGTCCAAACAGAAAAGTGAGCACACCGGCAAAGATGTAGATGTACTCCCACCGCTTCAGCGTCCCAGAGCTGATCTGGCCGAACGCGTAGTTAAGAGCACCGCCAATGATGGTGAACCATCCAGTGCCGGAGAACCACCAGGCCTGTCGCATCGCCTGTTCTTTTTGCGTATAATAGCCACTCACAATGGTCATAAACCCCGTGGGGACCACACTCTCCACGAAACCTGGAATGCTCATGAGCAGGGGAAGGGAGGAAGTTCACGCAAGAAGCGCACCTAAGAAAAATCGCTGCGCGAACAAACCCTGCCAGGACTTCACACCGGCTGTGGCAGCACAAGTAATAGCCCATACCATCACAATCGGGCCAAATACGTACTGCGTTTGAAACCGCTGCAGGATGAAGGTCATCGGATACAGACCGGCCAACATTCCAAAGTAAAAGATGGAAGTCGCCCAGCTGAGCCGCGATGTGTCTGTGGACGGAGGCGATGTCGTATGATCTACAACCAGTAGCTTCAAGTCCGTTGTCATACCGAACAGAGCGGCACTGCCCAATATCGCCTGAATCTGTCTGTCAGCCCGGGCTCTTCCATAGACGGTCCAATGGAACTCAGGCTGACTTTGTCCCAGTATACAAATCCGTATCCTGTCCCCCGTGTCAATCAGTCTACATCCAGCGAAAATGGACCATGCACGCTCACCGATTAACATGGCAGGCATAAAAAACAGATCGATCTTCCGTCGCACACGTTTCTCTACGGCAGGATCAATCTCCTGAGCTTCATCGCTCACCACTGCCAATGCGGCGTCCTTGTCGAAGGTTGAGTCATGGGGAGTGTGAGGCCGCTCGGCCGTTGGGCTCCGCACTTGAATCATTTATGATACCAGGGCAAAAGTATTGTCAATGAACATGGACGGTTTACGAAAAAGAAAGGGAAATTTTAGCCACGGGAAATACGAGTTCAGTTTGATTTCGGGGGAGGAGAAAAACATGAAGATTTGAACTTTTTAAATGGTGCCATCGCGTGTTCCTGAGGCACCATTTCCCTTCTGGGACTAGCTTATGGTTCGCCTTGTTCTCTACTTTTTTACTGTTGATTAAGCATGAGTGAGGGTCTTCTGTGGGATGAAGGAAGTTGATATCAACACTAGGGACACAGCTCAGCGGTGGTAGGATTTAGGTCATGTATTTGATCCTGGCATCTTAGATATCATGCTAATCCCAGGGTATTTCATATGATTATAGTCATCATGCACGCTCACGTCAGCCGTCAATCGATGTCTTAGTCGAGATAGCGCACTGGGATCATCGCTTGGCCAAGATCGAAGAGACATTTAACAGTACTCAGAAGTTCTTCGTACCAATCGGACAGGGCCACAGGAAAACTCCACAACCGCATTCTTCCCTCCAAAGGATCAGACATTCGTACGACAACCCCGGATAGACGAGACTTATTGGCCGACAGACTCCGTATCAAGCGCCCAGCCATCCAAAGACAAGGTGAATCCTCATACCTTACGTGTTGTCAGGCCAGCAAGAGACCCTCCGCAACTAGCCTCGTGTCACTTCAGCTGTCGCCGACGGTTGAACTCGTACCACCCGAGGACCTGAGGTCGCGTTTGGTTCCCCCCCATGGATAAACGTCGTCTATAATGGCCCGAAGTTTACGCACGAAGTTCTGGTACCAGGCGCCGTCTTTGAAAGCAAACATCACTCTGGGACCAAGATTAGACACCATCGCTGATCAGTTGGGGTCGAGGAAAGAGAGGCAACGTACAACTTGCCATCGACTCGACGAATACGGTACACTTCATGGGGAAAATCGGGGCCCAATTTCCCAGAGAAGCTGGCTGCTTCCACGTCAATCACTAGATGTAGTTTGGGGTCGACTTGGGGTATATCAGGATTGGGAGGTTGGATATGGATGAAATGACGACCGGTGTCCAGCTCCTGGACGGAGCGACCGGTCTTGTCTAAGTATAATCGAATTGGTTCGTAAATATCGGCTTCATCGAGGTCGGTTTCGCGCAAGCGTAGAATGACTCGCTTGGGTTGCTCCATCGTGGGTTGGGAATGGGGAGAAAGCGGTTGTACGATTTGATCGGGGAGGGGCGAATTGATTGTTCTTATGTTTCCTGGCATTGGTCTTTTGCTTGGCGGGACATTCAGTCTAGAAGCTGGTACTTGAATTGATATGTTGGACAAGATGTATTCATTGAAGCTTCAAGTCAATATAAACATGGATATTCCCTTCCCAACCCTTTCAGCTCATTCCCTCCATCGGACAGAAAGCCCTTTCCTTGATACTTGATCCCAGAGAGCTTCTAGATCGATTAATATCGCATGTATGTACATCCATACAACTGACTGCCTGTACGTACCAAAGAAATTCAAACAATGAACATAAATTCAGACCCTTCCGAGCTGGGCGGGGTCTCGCCTCTACAAACAGGACATGGCCCGTCTAAATAATCGTTTTCTATGTCGATGACACGATCCAGATCACGGAGTCTGCCGCTTGGTGGTAAACAGAGCTTTCGATCAGGACGTCGAAAGGCCGCGTTACATCGCTGATAGTCGACAGCAACTGTATGGCCACAACCACGCCGACCGTTATATCGCTCACACAGTAACTCGCACATGTCTCAATAGCAATGATTGTAAACTTCTGTTCGGAGGTGCTTTCGAAGGATGACTCTCGCCGAGAACACAAGAATGACATGGACAGCTCATGACGACCGGGTTTCTACGTGAGGCTATATACAATGGATCATACTCTACTCCATGGAGGATGAGTATGTTGGAGGTGCCTCAACTGTGCCCTTGTGTTGCGAGATGATCAACTTGGGGTTATACTGGCACTGCTCTGGGAGCATTTTGTCGCATCCAGCTTTCCCTTGAGTAACCCTCTTCTCCATCGAGCTTGCGGCTCAAACATCCCACAGGTCCAGGCGGCTATCCGGGGAATATCCTCCGAGAGTACGAGGCTGCGGTTTGTGCTATTCCAACGCTCATAATGCGAAAGTTCTCTGGTTTCACAGCGCCCGTTAGTGTACGGTGCACACACCGCAGCGGAATGCCCTGGCGAGGAGAGTGTCATGATGTCTTACCTTGCTCAGAGGGACAAGCGCTTGCCAACTGTCCATGACCGTCCTCATTAGATAGCTTCGTGGTACAGTGTGTAACCAATCACTCGGAGGCTGACCGGAGCATCAGCGAATAGATGATTGCTGAAGACTTACCTAGAGTCTGGCCCTGAAAGCCTAAGATGCGGTACGGGACGGAACGATAAGTTTGTCTCACCATGTGGATCTGTGATTAGCCACTGGTTCAAGACTACGGAGAATTGACTCGATAGTTATCAGCTGGCAGCAGTCCCTTGGCAAGTCCAGTAGGTTGTGTGCAAGGGTTTCGGAAGGTATTCAATTACCCCGTTCCACAGGGTTGTTCGCTGGATGGAGTAAGCCTCAGTGCATCCTTCAAGTGTCTGAACTGAAATTGACGTCTATGTCATCCAACAAGAAATTCCACTGTGGAACATGTAATGCTGGGGCGACCACTGGAAAGTTTAACCATAGCTGGTCCCAATCTTCTTCCTCGATACTTCGTTCATGTGGAACGTTGCTGGATGAAAGTCCATCGCCAGTTGAAGTTGGCTCTTGAGCCACTGTATGATTGGCCAAACAACTATCATCAAGCCCTTGAGCATTCCAGGTATTCGACAGATCTTCGCTGCGTGAGACATAGGTATCTTTATCCAATCCCCTACCATCTTCTGATCGTGACTCAAGGGCCTGCGGTTGCTGTTTATGAAGCGTCGACATAAGCGTCTGCATATTTTTACGGATGGCCTCGACAAGCATACTGGACTCTCCCTTGGACTTTTCGAGAATTTGATGGGCAGCAAATGCCTTGGTCTGGCGAGCCTCCGCATATGGGGCGTTTGGATCAAATGAGACGTCCGTGGCCAGAATGAGCGCGGCGAGAAAGACATGCTGCATGACCATCCAGAGCCGCGCCGGTCTCAGTACGACCTCCAACCCTCCATTGTCCATCAAGCGCCGCAGCTCCAGCACCTTTTGGGTGGACTGAACACAGGCTTGGTGCGAATAGGCGTATTTTGGGTTTTGTTACACCTTCGAGATGGTACGGTCGATGAAGCCAACACAGGCGTATGTGGAGGCTGATTCGCTGCAACGGGATGTCTAACAGAAAGAAAACAGGAAGTTCGTCTAGGAAGCTTTAAAATTTCTTGTATAACGCAAGGACAGTCTCATAGTCCGGCTCTTGTGTTGCCAGCCAGATTGAGGGCATGGTATCGACGACTTCAAAGCGCGGCTAACGTCACGCGGTAGAGGAAGGCAGACATGAACGAGGAGTCGTATAGGGGAGAGTCACGAAGCACTCCTGTCAACGTAATAGACTCGTTGTCGATGTTACCGGGATACTCAACCATCATATGCTTTGGTTGGAACGTGTATGCCTCTTCCTGTGGATCTCCAGGGAATGAATTTAGCCTTGTTCGTGACCATTTCAACCCCATAGTCCGGAGACTCACCGGTCAGATGCCATCATGTTCCACCAGACCCATCTCCGGGCCTCGACCTTGATTGGATTGTATCCCTTGACCCTTCGTTATTCGCGTCTCTTCGTAGTGTCCAGTTGATGGATCTACATTGCACGTGCCATCAAATGGCAACGATAGCGAATCAGATGGATTTTCAAAGGGTAACCATCAGAATTAGGGATCATTAGTGATAAGCCTAGTTGTCATGGCCGCAAGAGCGATCGTGGAGGGCTCTCCATGGGCTGAGCATGATCCATCACTGATATCGTGAGACAGAGGTATGGCTGTGAAAGCAGCCTTGGCCTCTGATGACGTGGCGTTCAGCTTGTGCAGATGTTCCGGTGTCCAGGCCAGCATCGAGCCAGCAAATATGCTCAGAGGTAAAAGCAACTCGGCAATACCTGGGTCTTTGTCTTGAAGTATGACTTGATATATCTGCTCCATCAACTAAATGTCGGCACGATAGTGACCGCAAAATGATTAAACAATTCCCCAGCTTCCCCAATTGGTGATAAATGGCTATATGTTTCGCGTTACGGTAGCTCCATGGGAGCGAAATGGAGTGAAGCTATACGATGAGGATCCACGTGGAATAAATATACGGCGGATCACATACTGCATCTGTTAACGAGCCTTCGATCTCACGTCGCCGACCTTTTTTGTCTTGGATTGTTGAAGACCGCTTCTTCCAGTTTGTGGAGACGATCCAATATTTCCTCCGCATTCCTTCAGCGGGATCAATCGGCATGAAGACCAGCCATCAGAAAATGGCAAACTCACAGCGAAGTAGGTGTTGGTCCTATGGTCCCAGGAACAGCTCGCGGCCTCGGGGCCATCGGACACTGAACAATGCTAGTTGCTTCTCGAGATTCCTGATCCCCCGGCATCAAATCGAGTTGACCTTGTCCAACATATTCACATTGGATATCTCTCTGCATAGAACTGGAGCAGGGCTGGTTGCGATCGCACCGACGTTTCTTCTCGCGACAGTGTTTGCACGATACAGGTGGTCGGCTCCAGCGGTGCATCATCATAATTGGGGGCTCCATTATGATTTCTTTTCGTAGTTCGTTTGTTTTCAAGAAATCGTTCCTCATGCCAACAATGCCATGAATGAGATTGGGAATTGCGATGGATGTCTTGACTCTTGAATTCATTCCAAAGAATGAGCAGAAGTCCGCGGGGCTCGGGAATTGACCAGTCACTCCGCAGAGCTCCGCACGTGGTTTTGCAGACCCCATCTTCTAGAAAGATTTAATGGACTGGATTATGGATCAGGTTTGGCACTTCGGCCATTTATAGAGATAATATCAAAAGAAAAAATATGGTATTGTCGGCTATCATGTACACACAATGAACTAATACTAATAAATTTATACGGTTTGAGCGCCACAAATCCAGTACAGCAGGTTTTGACTTGAAAGTTGGGTGTTGAATCGCAGGTATCTTCGGTACAGTCACCTCTAGCCCTGTGGACAGCACTACTTCAGCAAAGCATTCTTCTCGAACAATACCATGCGGAAGCAATTTGCTCTTCAGTACGCTTGCCAAAGGAGGTTGAATTGTTGTACACTGATTAAAGCTATTCCCGGATACGACATAGGAACAGAGTAACGAAAGACGGAACGAAAACCGTGAGAAAAACCAAGACTGCTTCGTTGATATCGTAATGCAGAGAGGACATTAATATTAGATTAGAGTGATATGCGCCCCATGCGTTCTATGTCTAGAAAGACCAAGGTGATGATCAGGTATGATGTACAGAGAAAGGGTATGGCACATAGCGCATAGATCAAGATGAGGGTCATCTATCGTTTCATCTCCTCTGACGTAGACCGATTTGAAATCTGAGAGAGCCGTCGATGTGATCGTGCAAGTTTGACCGGTTGAGTGAGAAAGTCTAGCAGTTTTCTGCACACCGTGTTCATGTCCCCTTTCCAGCCCTTCCCGGAGTTATCCTTCGTCACACTCTCCGATGATGTCTCTGCCGAGGCGCATTCCGGGGTCGATAGTGCGAACTTCTCAGCGGGGATCTCCAGTCTCTCATTTCTGAGGTAGTCCTTCGTCGATGGGGCCATATGAGCCAACGCGGATCGACTGGCAAGATAAGAAAGAAAGATAGACGATTCGAGCGATTGAGCAATCCGTCGTACTGCATCTTCGATCAAGACTGGAGATGGGGGAAATGACATGTGGTTGTATTGTAATAAAGAATTCCGTTCTTCGGTAGAGATATTCAGTTCATACGAGGACCCAGGCAGAATATACGCAGAGACCAAATTTTGCCAGGTCATCAGTAAGGCCGGGGACTTGGAAGGACGGGATCTCTCCGCGGATCGATATGCGTCTGTGTATCGTTTGATCTCCTCCAGGAAGTCCAGAGGCTCCAAGCAATGGTTCTGCGAGAGATATTCTCTGAAGGACTTGAGTGTATAAGGATACGGTGCAACGTCATCCAGCACTTTGTCGAGGGTTGGTAAGACTCCCAGTCCCTTGCAGCCAAGCCGAGGACAACCCGCGTTGGTCATCTCGTTGGATCTAAGGTACATGAATGTATTCGTGATGGATTGTATAGGACGATGGAAGGTAAGGTCTGGGGTATATATGCCCATAGTACCATAACGCCGGCCGCTGCAAATCAGGCTGTCCCATCTCGGCGTCTACAACGGCACTTTCGGCTTCTTTCGAGCCCGATCCCAGCAACCCTATTTTGTCGGTATATACTGCGGCAGTCTCTGACTGATTGTTGAAACCACGTTCCGAGACACCCTTTTAGGAAACTGGTCGTACGTTGATACAGACAGAATTTTTCCCTAGCTACGTGGAACACCAAACTTCACCCCATAGATCTTCGAGGGGACATCTTGTCTTTCAAAGTTAAAGAGCAACAAACTTTCGCACAACCAACCGAGTGAGCGGATCCTCGGTATTTGACATGGCCATAGCCACAGTCCATCGAGTAATCTTTCCAGATTTGCCGTATCCCGTCTCACGTCAAGTGACTAACCAGGAAACGAACCGTTGATCAAGTTCCTCGAGATGAACAGAGATTGGATAGTCACATCCGGGGTCTAGAGCCAGTCTGGGAGTTGGAAGTATGGGCCAAACCAAACCACTGGGTCCCAATGTGAATAACCATGGATAGTCGGTTTGAGAATAGCGGGGAATGGCCCAGAACCCCGGGAAATCAGAAGTGATAGTCGAGTCATCTTTGGAGAGGTGATGCAGTTAGCCGAAGATACCTCTTGAATCATGTTGGAAATACGGAATAAGATCGACTTAGCTTTGAATTCCAAGTCTTGATAATGGTCAGTCACTGGTTTCTAATCAAACTTTTGTAATCATTCCGCACTCTTCCTCCCCGTCGGGGACCAAGTTCGTTCCCTGTCAGGATGTAGAAGTGCAAACTCATACTGATACACTATACTTGCCACCATCTCTGGCGGTTGGTCATGAAGCCAGCCGTCGGGGTTGAACATCTCCGACAATGAAAAGACTGTCTCCTGGGATAACGTCGAGACCGTACTCCGTACTACTAATCATACAGGGCAAATTTGCCGTCTTCTCGACCGAGGGCAGTATATCAAATCCATTGGATGCACAGCACATTACGCTATGCAAGGCAATCGCCGTTGGAGCGGAGTTCTCCCCACTCCCATTTGCTAGGGCTCTTTTTCTCATTAAGTAATGGAAGAAATCTCTCATTCTTATTCCCCAGGAAAGTGGAACAACTTTCTTGGCCAGATGCTTGACGGAGTCGTTCCGAGTATCGCTTCGCTTCGCTTCTATCTCTGTCCTATAAGACGGTGCCAAATCCTTGTCATATGAGTTATGATTCCCTTGTATGCACCATCTGGTCTGGAAAATCCATCTCACGTCGGCTACTGTCGCTCGCCTCGGCAAGGTTCCGAGGTCGTTCGCATTGACCAGCAACCCCAACTTACCTCTCGGAAAGTTGGAATTCCCAGGATGTGCATAAATGGTGAGTTAATTTATGCAGACGGGATTGAAGATTGCGTTCTAAACTTCTCGGGCGGTGGCGCACTGAACCGAGCGACGTTTTCCGCCACCTGACATGATCAGCCCTGCATATTCAACACGTACTGGATTAATCAGGAGAATGATTAGAGTTGGTTTGTCGAGTAGATACCTGAGTCGTGACTCTTTGAGGGAAATTTATGTTCAATCTGGTTTTCTGGATCTAGATTTGATATATCAAAATACTAGATTCTATACGGAGTACTCCGTTATATGGATCAATATTGATTCAGAATCTCAAGACTTGATATAGGAAATCGGCTTTTTAATTCAACCGAGTACTCCGTAGTTACTAGTCCAATAAGTAGGGTCACAGGTCAATAGTATATAAGAAGACTGAGTTTATACGCCCCAAGATAATGGACCGGTACACCGAAGCCCCTGACTGTTGCCCGGCCACGCCGGACAAAGAGAGCAGGAGTCAAAAGACTTGTGTCAACTGTACGAACATAGAAAGTGTAAGAGGCCAGGGGCAGATGTGCTGGGTATATGGAGTCGAGCAGAACCCGTTCTTGTTCCCAATCTACATCTGCGTTTCTTTAGCAGTGCTGCCAGTTCGTCCCTTTCACCTCAGGCGAAATGCATCGGGCTTTACTGATCGTCATTCTTTTCTATCTAGCAACCCTGGTAGCTAGTCAAGGCCTTAGCCAATCTGTGCAAGAAAACCCTGATGAGGAACGACGCCATTCTAGGCACCGACGACCAGGCGGGCACCGACGACGACCAGGTGGGCACCGACGACGACCTGCTGGGGAGCTACAACGACTTGATGAGGAGCCACAACGACCTGCTGAGGTGCCACGACGACCTGCCGAGGAGCCACGACGACCTGCCGAGGAGCCACGACGAGCTATCGACGAGCCTTACTGGTCTCGACGGCCTGAACAGAAGGAGCCCTGGGAAGGTCATCCTTATAAGCACATGATAAAAACCGCCAAGGACTGTAAAGATTTGAGAGTGGAGCACGAATGGGTGGGACACAGTCGACCATGGACATACGTCCTCAAGGGACGTTGTCCGAAATATGACGGCAGAACATACCAAGAAGCAAGCCTCGACTTGAACAATTGTATTGGTTACGACAAGCACCGAGAGGTCTTATTCTTGAAATGGAAGTATGACTGATCGATTCAGTGCGAATGTCCCAAGTTCCCCGAGTGCGCTAATGGTGATATAGCGGAGGTGCCTTTCGCAATTCTGATTGCTATTCCTGTCAATTTTACAAGGGAAGAACGCCATCGGATTTTGTTTGTACCTGTAGAACAAATACCCCGAACCGGGACGGTGCAAAAATAGCCTACAGAGGATTCAATATAGGTATGTACATACATACAGTCCACAGCCGGAATCACAAACATGAGACTGCTTTCTAACTGTCAGGCTATAGCGACACAGATATCGTCTGATCATGGTTTTCTAACCTGCGATGACGTTTAGTTCTCCAGCTATACGATATGAGGTTCATTGCTATCCAGGATACTGTACTTTAGTATTGGCTTCCCGGAATAGAAAGAATACATCATCCGCTAGGTTCGACGAGAATCACATTCTGTATGAGAGGCGTTATTAATTCCTTGTACTTTGCAGGAATACTCAGCGGAATTTCACTGGCTGGCCGAGAGGACGATTCTAATATGGAGAACTTACTGTCGAATTTCGATCGAGTTTTATACATGTCCCGTCTTCCTGTGTTTGATGTACTCAAAGCCATCCCTCTGATGGTATAGATTGAAGAAGTAATGTCTCAACAAGTCTGATCTCTCCATATAATATGCAGAATAAGTTATTCGATGGAGCATATTCCTGCTGGATCATGATAACGTCGACTTGGAATCGACTACCCTGTCGGTTTCGTATTATCTTTCCCATCGAATCCCACCAGCATAGCCCTTCCAGTTTCTATGAATAGAGGACCGTCGGGCCAGTTCTTTTGGTTACACAGGCAGGATATATGGCAGGCATGTCCTGTTTGCTTTCCCCCTATCCAACGCGGAAGATCCTGGCCGAGGCTGACAGCGTTTCATCAGTGCCAAAGCCTCCCATAAGCAGGGTCATCGATTTAAGCAACGCCTTCCCACTAGCCTTGCATCTTGATTTACCTGCGAAACCGATCATGAGGACTGTCCCAAGTCTTGGGTCTACAATAAGGCCTTCTAGTCCAGACAACCCTTCTCAAGGACCGAAGATGATGAGTGACTACGCCCAGCCCGATGAAAAGCACTTCTTGGTAAGGACCTTTCCAGACGGATTGCGTGACAAACTAATCACATCCAAATCGGACAGACCATAATCTGGATCACAACAGGAATACCGGCCATCTTCCTCTCAGCCAGATTCTATCTGCGCTGCAAAGTCGATAGACACTACAGAGCGGACGATGCTCTTGTCCTCACGGCCTGGGTACTTCTCGTCGTGTACGCCTCGATCTGGTCTGCAATCATCAAGAAGAGACACGCATCTTTCCCGATCGCCGTGGACTTGACAGATCTCCACGCGGACTTTCACTGGGTCGACAAGAGATATCAGTACGCCCAGCTTGGGGCTTACTGCATTGCGACGGTTTCACTCTGGTGTGTCAAATTCTCATTCGCATTCTTTCTACGGGGCCTCGGCGAGCGATACAAACTCCAACGAGTGATCTGGTGGGTAGTTTTCGGAATGCTACTCGCTGCGTTGGTTGGGTCCCTGAGATCACTGGCATGGAAATGCGGGCTGAGTGAGCTGAGAGACTTCCAAGGTATCATACATTCCTGCTTCGGTCCGGAAGACCATGGCTAATGACAGGCTTGTACGCAAGACAATTGCCTGAGTTCCACCGCAATTCACAACCAGCGAATCGATTTTATCACTCTGACGGTGTTGGATGTCTTGTCCGATGTTGCCAGTACGTAGGAGCACACCATCTATTCCGGTGTCGAGATCAAGTCCCTGACCGGGCGCTCTATAGTCATCCTGCTTTCGGGGAATGTCCTCTGGAGAGTGCGGATAAGCTGGAGCAGAAAGATTGCCTTGGTGGGTATCAGTCTGTTGACGGCATTCATCATCACGGTATCCGTCATTCGACTGGTGATCTTCCTGGAGAGTGTTGTGAGTAATGTCCTGATGGCTATTTGGACCGGGGTTGAGCTCAGTGTTGGTGAGTTTTATCTTCCGCCGATTGAAGCCGCTATATTTACTTGAATGCACGTCGGCAGCGATCATTGTAGCCTGTATCGCTTCCTTGTGGACGCTGCGCAACATGTTCAAAAAGCATAGGGCAGATGCCCTGGCGGCTGCTCCATAGAAGCGGATCTTGGTCGGACTCTATGACCTACAACGTTTGTGTCTCTTGTCAGTTGATCGACGACCGAGATCTCCAATGCTGACAATGCCTAGCGGAGCTGATCACCTCGCTCGCTGTTCTGTTCTGCGTTGATCCAGGGTGACCGGGTCATTGAGGCAATCCTCCGCGCGTGTTCTTTTCGTACCTCTTTTGCCTATCCAGACACCCCTTCATACTACCTCTGCTCCTGCCTGTCTATGCGAACTCGAGGGCACGGGTGGAGCTGACATGCCCCTGTAAGCAATATTCTTTGATAGATGAACTAAAAGTGACTTCGTTTGGCAAGTATTCTAACCCTGAAAATGATATTTCCAAACACTAGATTCCCCACGTTAACGAATTCATGATATCACTCCGAGAGGCAGAGAGAGACAGACAGGTTCCTGAATCGAGAATCTGATAGTCAGGGAATAGTATGAGTCTGTTCGCCAGTCCGTCGATCAAGGATGAGGGAACATGCCAACATTCCTTTCCGTGCTAAGCCCTTGACCAGCCCTCTATAAAGCAATCCAAGTAAGAGCAAGGAAGTCCTTCCGGTCTATTATCTATCAAGTAGAATTACATTTCTGGTCTGTACATATACATATACATCCGTGAGGAATACATTATACTACTGTGTATTATGCCTCGAATGAGTGACTTTCATCCCCAGAACTGCAGACTTGACGATGCCTCGTTAGGAAAGATTTTCGATTCATGCTTTAAATCAATCGATATTTACAGAATAAAGGACGTCCACCTGAAATCGCTACATTTCCTCCTATACCAGCACGAGGTTAAACGATGGAAGCGTGCATATAATTCTCGCAAACCCCCCTGCAAATGAAAAAGATTAGCCATGAACACCGATCCCAGAAAGAAGCAACCAAAAGAAAAAAAGAAAGAAACTCACCCATCGGCTATCCTCTCCCACACCCCAGCCAAATCCCATCCCTTCCATCCACCTAGCAGCTAACCTGCTGGGCAGTTCCAGTGCCAGCACCGGTAGAAGTAAAGAAGTTGCCCTGGACGCCGGTATCCTTGCACAGGTCGAAGTGAATAGCGGCACCGTACGAGTTCGGCGTGTTGCAAATGGGGTTACCGTCGATCGGACAGAGGTTGTTCACGGTCACCTTCACGGTCTTCTGCTCGACAGGGTTTCCGTTCAGGTCCGAGGTGATGGTGAGTTCCCAGCAGGTTCCACAGGCAGGTCCAGCGCCCTGGCCGGGGCCGACGCCGAATTGCGCCTGGCTCAGGGCGGCAGTGATGCCGGACTGAGTGGGTTGGCCGCAGGCGTTCACGGCGGTGGCACAGTTGGGAGAGCCATTGCTATCCCCTGAGCCGTACATGGTGAAAGAGGCTCTCTGCTGGGCGAAGGCGCCGGCGCACATGGCGGAGGCGATGAGGAGGGAGAACTTCATGATTGATTGAGCTAAGTAGGGTTGAGCTTGGAGTTCACGTAGGGAGATGTGATGGGATGGGGGGAGTTGACAAGCACTATGTGGGTGAGGTTGAGGTTGATTTTATATTAATCCACTTGGCTAAAATGCCAGCTGACGTTTAGTCTACCTTGACTACTGTGTAGATATCATGCCTCAATATTTTATACTAGGGTAGTCCATCTGGGGTGATCTGAGTATGGCTGTTTCACGTAGAGTGTTGCTGGGTATGCACAAGTCACAATCGAAATGATTTCATTAGCGGGATGGGCTCCTGAGCAGTTGGAGAAACCCCCATTTGCAATCCTTCGATGGCGGCCGTCATTATAGATTCGCCGGTGATGGGCTTCATTGGAACGGTTTCCGTTTCGAAGTCAGGTCAGCCAGTGAGCTTTTGTAACCTGTCAACATGGGAGTCGAGTACACCAGTCATGCGAGCGTTCCAAAGAGGTTCTGTGACCTGTATTCCTGGAATATACTGTGTACTTAGTATACTATAGTAAAATATCATGACTTAATAGCTACTTGTTTAGGTCCCGCGATCATCATGTGAATGGAAAACCACTCCCTCGTCGATTTCGGCGGGGGGACGAGTTCAGCCGATCTGCAACCACCTGTGATAGGGCTCATCGTCTAATTGAAATTGAAAAAAAAAAAAAAAAAAAAAAAAAAAAAAAAAAAAAAAAAAAAAACCGAACTGTGTGGTTGGAGAATGATACTACTCCGTACATGCCTCAGTTACTCGTGTCGGGAGATCTCGGGCTCTCTCCTACAACCCTTTTATTAAGGATACGTAATCGACTGACCATTTTTGACCTATCGAGTTTAGAAAGATAGATAGATAGATAGATAGATGTGCAGAATCTGCAGACTGAGGGTCCCTGAAAGCCAAGCAAGTGATCGACCGTGTGGGTTTCCTATTCGAGTCGGATTCATCTCCATTTTCCCCGAATGGACGAGGTAGTACGGAGTAGATAGATTGATGTCGAAGGCAGGGCCAAGATGATCCCTCAAAGCTTACCTGAAACCGTGTTGTCTCTATGATCCAAGATCCAAAATGTAGATGGCTACGGAGTACGGAGTAGATAGGTAATCGATTGATCTTCGAAGCAAAACATAGCGGATGATATGAATCAATAGTGTATCTCATGACTCGGGAATCATGTAGTAGGCGACTGAGGCACAAGGATTCGCTTGGAATCCTCAATCTGACCATAGACAAAGTGGACCCTGAAAGCTGAAACAGCATCCATCGTCGATCCTTCGTCTCTCTTGCGGAAACGCTGAGTGAAAGTGGATTCCATACTGGCCAGTGGCAGTTACCAGATGCCTTACATCTTGCTCCTGCGGCTTCGAAGATGGAGTGAGGTTAATTTTGAGACAATCCTCCAGATGACCCACTGTAAAAAAGAAGAGTCTGCAACAAATTCCTCAAGTTTCCCGTCTGTCGAAGCCCCGATATGAATGCCTCTACGCGAACGAAGACGGATGCTGGACGGACACCGATCGAAACTCTGCGGCAGTGCGTTTGAAATGCCATGTTACTTGATCTTCACTGTGCGTACTACTTCCAGTGTGAGCGCCAGACGCGTTTTTGGCAGGTCTTGCGGTTCTTAGTTCTCATCATGCCACCTCAACCAATGCAGGACTGGTGGCTTACAGGCCGGATGGCAAGTTGCTTCAGCCTTCGTCACGCAGTCCCCTGCTTTCTCCAATAGCTTCTCTACTTGATCTGTTGCTTGTCTGTTCCATGGCGGCAACACCATCTGTTTGGCAGTTAAAGTCTCCGATCTTTGGAATGGACCTGAAAGCCTCCCGGAGTGAGTCGCAGACCATTCCTCCGATAGAAGCCCGTCTATGAAAGCGATGGGGCACTCCTCTTTCCGGAAACTTTGAAACACAGATCGATTGTTCCTGGGAAGGGGATTGTGCAAAGTCGGCGGCAGTCCCTGCGGTTGATATTGCCGATCGTCCATGTGGCCATGCCTCAGGGCATGAGGCAGCTATCTATCTTGTATCAGTAGTCCCGTAGTGGATGCTGATCTCTACAGGCTGCTCCATAGTAATGGCTAAGGGTCCAGTTTCCCACCACCGCATCGTTAGCCGACGAGATGATCGACAAGATCTACACACTCTGTTTTGTACTCCGTACTTTACAGTACATAGAGAATGTAGACTGAATCGGCCTTACTGGAGTAAGTGAACCAAAATATGAGTGACTCAGAAAGACGCTGTGGAGTCTATCAAGTTGATATGAGTAATTATGTCTATATCGGTGTCGGCTGAACTCCCCGATGTAGGATACAAGTTACCTCTTTTGCCAACTCCAGCACACATGGAACAGCAAAGATGAGCAGTAATAGTGGATTACCCCATTTCCAAGACGCATCTATATACTTTGTAGCCTTTGAGATTCTATTTTGATCACCACCGTCACATACAGATGATCGCGATCGCGTATCCATCCCCACTTGCAGCAGAAGACAACAAAGCTTTGCACCCTCAACCACAGATCGTAATACATTCATGGGTTGCAAGCGATGGTTTACGCCTACGGCAATTTTCGGTAGGGCTGGGTACACTCTCGGCCACTCATATAAAAGCAAACAAATCCCACAGGAACCTTGCGTAACTCACCACGGAGCATCTTAGTCCGTTGATTGCGTAAGGAGTTGGTATTCTGAAGTCGGTGGTTGCTCTCTCGCTTTCCTGAGGTAGGTTAGGATGGTCGTAAGGAAGGCTTCTTTTCTTTGTAGTTCGGAACGAACTGGTTGATATACTCTCGCAATAAAAGACCCAAGTTACTCAATTCGATCATTCAGCCACGGATCCTGGAGCAGCTCTTTCGCAGTCTTCCGGTCTTCAGGCCGCCACTGAAGCATCCCTCTCATAAAAGCTAGAAACATTTCCTGATTTCTTCCCGTAAGGAACTCTTCCGATAATTCCAAACTCACTCCTGTTGGGATGGCCAAGTCTTGCTTCCATTTCCCTGCGAGCGTGTCTTCATAAGCGTATGCAAATGCATTGAGAGAGAAGAGCATGCCTACCATCCTTCGTAAAGAATTCATGGCTTCGTTTTCCACGCTGGAGCATATCCAGAGGCGGTGGCCCGAGAACTCCCATAACTTCTGCAAGATGCGCGCGGGTTGAGTACCCTTTGCCATCAGGGTCATTTCCGTGGAAAAGGTGTTTCCCCTCAAACAAATCCCACACCTGGTATTCCAAATCGATTAGTTCCTGATTTCGAGAGCGAAAGGCCAGAGCCATACCATAACACCGACATTCCATATATCAACTGGGTAACTCCAGTCGGCCTTGAGCATGACTTCCGGTGATCTATAAATATTTGGCTGTGCATCGTGATTCCTCCTCGTATCTCCTCGGACGGCAGAACCAAAATCACTGAGTACGACCCGGCCAAACACCTTTGGCAGGTCAAACCGTCGGGAAGCATAGACTGGGAACCCATTGACAATTTTGCGGGGGGAAGGGCACTTCAGCTCAGTTTGGGTAAAACTTTCAAGGATTGACTTGTCCTCGATTTCTTGGAGGATATTGTCACTTTTGATATCTATGAGGATCCAGATTAGGGCAATTCTTCGGGCAAAATCATAAAGACACCTCTACCAGTGTGGACAAGCTTGCATTCAGTGTGCAGATAGTCAAGTGCAACAAAAATCTGCATAAGACCAACTTTGAGTAGGTCTTCAGTAAATCGATGGTTGGCGTTACGGTATAGTAGATCTCTGAAGCTTTCCCACATTGGTCTTTGAACCAGACAAGGATGGTCACCACTGGAACGGGGAATTGTGAAGAGGTCCAGTGCTTTCCTTATATGAGCGTGGCCAGGGTGCCATGAACTTCCTTGATCTAGTTGCTTATAAATCTGAAACTCATCCTGGTTACCTTCATCACGCGTGTATATTTTTAGCGTCACATATTGATGACCTCTGATGGTGTCAGCGGGCTTGTGTTTCGTTAAAATAAATTTAGTAGATCTGCCCCAACGTACTCCAGATCACGAGCGAGCCATACTGTGGAAGTAGTCCCAAAACCAAGTTTACCGACAATCTGGTATTTGGAACTAACCACGTCGCCAATATTAGCAGGATAATATTGTCCCTGTTTGAATTGCTCAAACCGTTCCTCGTCGAGGACCTCTGCGGGATGGACAGTTTCGAAGCCGCTGGTGGGAAAACACATGGGAGGGGAGGGGGCCCGTCGAAGAGCCTTTGTGACCCATTTCATGAGTGTAGTCATGATGTACGCGGTGTAGAGAAGAGGTTGATTTAGGGCTTACAGCTCGGTGGTAGGATTTAGTAGGTCAGCAGTTGGTAGAACTTCAAGAACCCCGGAACCCCGGAACGGGGAAACCCTCGGCGGTGGTAGAGCTAGCATGATTTCTTTATATTTCTCTACCACCGCTGAGCTGTGTCCCTGATATAACTATCTACGGAACATATCGCAAGCTTCGTTATCACTGACAGAGGATGTCCCGATATTTCGAGGGACTGGGGACCTTCCACCACAGGCGTTGGGCGTTACCACTCCAGTGGAACCCTACGTGCACCAAAACGTGATGCTAACAGGACTTGGAATGCTGGTGTTCGCCTTCTGGTACATCTTCGAGCTGACCTGGCACCGCCACGTAGAACAACACCTGATATCATTCCCCTCGCGCATACGAATGGGATTTCCCTGCGCAATATGGGGCCCATTATTGGTAATGATGCATCCGGGAATCGGTGGGTCTTGTGGACTCTGCGGAGACCGGCGTGGGGTATCATTGAAGCGGAATTAGAGACTTTAGGGAGGAAGAAGCATCAGTGAGAGTTTAGTATCGTGGAATGGCCTGGTTCCATCGATTCTTCATAGAGCAGCCTTCCCCAGGTCTCATATTGATGGTATTAATTCTGTGGTTTGTCCAGTAGACTTCCGGTCGGAGAGCCAATGTATACTGTTTCTCGTCATGGATTTGACTGCACGGAGACACCCTCACACCCGTCGATCAAGTGTAGGCTATGATCAGAGTTACGATAGATGACAACCGTAGTGAGGGTTAAACTACAACCGACGGAACGAGGCAAATCCACGCCGTTGGCCATTTAAGAACGGACGGCGTTTCACCTCGTTCAGGCTGTTCTCAAATTCCCATGGAACAATGCCCTAAGTTCTGATGGACGTGACAATCTCTATCTCTCTATCATGCTAGCCTCAGGTATGCTTCACTCGAGGCAGCGGTTACACCAGCAGATGAAATCACGCAAACGAGCCGCCCTTTCCCTCCGTTCATCTCCGCCGTACAACCCCAACCAAGTGTATCCGACGAATATACTGCGAGACGACCTTTGGGGATCTCCAACGATGCCAACGCCCGATTTAAGCGATGATTCGTATCATTCAACGCGGCAAGATTCGACTCAGCTTCCAGCGGAAAAGGAAAACCGCGCGTATCGATGGGGTTGATCATTCCCGCTTGACAATATTAACGCCATGGTTGATGAAGCAACGGAGAATCCGAGTCCCGCTATACGAAAACACGAACAGTAAGCCAAGAAACCCCAATCTTCCATCACGGAAATGAAAAACCTCAACGCACCCTGCCATCGCCTGAACAATCATTGTCGGTTCCCACCCTGCCCGCCACCGCCCGACAGACCTTGATCGCGATCCGCCTGGATGACGAGGTCTCCAAATCGATCCATGAAATGGTCATTCAAGAGGTCGAGGGACATTCGTTCGGGGACCTGGTGACCGTCTTCGCGTAGTCGCTGAACAAGCTCTCTAACGTAACGAAGCTTTTCTTCCAGCAGTCGGTTCTGTTCCGCCAGACACTGGATATTTTGCTCCCGGCGCCGTACCTCCTCCTGTAAACCCTCTAGTTCTGGGCCCGGGGGATGGCGATAGGAGTCTTGGTTGCGCTGAGAGGAGGACATCCTGGGTTGCGGTGGTCGTCTTTACTTCACTAGGGACAGGGTTGTGGGAGATGAAGCTGGGTTGAGCATCAAACCCCCGCCTTTTGACTTGGGTTATAGCGGATTACATATAAGTCTTGGCTAATAGTAATCGTGAAACACGAAGGGACAAAGCTGGTTCGGTTGAGCTCCAATCATCTAGAAAATACGTAAGTGCGGACGGGGTTCAATTTCCCGAGTTGGCTTATTATAGACCAGGGGGAAACATGGGCTGAAAAAAAGGGTCAAGGGGATATTCGGGAAGGATCATTTGTATTTTCTATAACGGGGGAAATAGTTCGCGTCTTTTGATGTTTGTTATCGAATCCTCCCTATACTACTCCGTACAGGTTCAATGCCAGTATTTCCGGACGGGTTCTTGAATGAGGCTCCACGCCTGTTCCATCGCCTGGACGACGTCCTCTGGCAGAGGTCCCTTATCTAAGTCGGTCAGATTGTTCTCTAACTGCTTGACACTGCTGGCGCCGATAAGCAAGGAATCGCCGTGTTGCCGGTTCAAGACGGAGTGGTGTGCCAGCCAGCGCATGGCACATTCCGCGACGGTCAGATTATGTTTCCCGGCTGCTCTTTGGATGATATCCAGTGCGGCGAACGTAGTCTGGTTCCAGTAGCGATCGTTCATCGCAGAGCTTTGCCGGTTGTTGGGATCGAACCGTGTTCCGGAGGCGAACGTGGTCGTCTCCAGACTGTAGCGACCGGTAAGTAGACCCCCGGCCAAGGGTTGGAAGGCATAGAGCGCGATGTTGTAGTGTCGCAGACAGGGAATCAACTCCGCTTCGATGGCTCGATGAAGGGGGTTGTAGATTCCTTGGTAGACGGACGGACGGATCCAGCCGTGGCGGTCGCAGAGCTCACACAATTGGGAGACCTCCCAGGACATGAAATTGCTGATCCCCAGACGCTTGAATTTCCCTTCCCGATGCAGTTTGTCAACCTCCTGCATTGTGACCTCCAGTGGAGTGTTGCGGTCGGGTGCGTGGAGATACCACAGGTCCACGCAGTCCGTCTTCAGCGCGTCGAGGCTTTGGGTCAATGCTCGTCGCAGGTCTGCTGCGCCGAGCGTAAAGGTATCTGGGCCGGCTCCCCAGTTTGCTGTTGGATATATCTTCGTGTGGATCTGGAGATCTCTCTCTTGCCACTTACTGTCGCCTAGGAGGGCTTCGGATGTGCCAGCGCCGTACGCGCGAGAAGTGTCAATGTCGCTGTGTCCATGCCGTTGGAGGGTATCGAAAACTTCTTTGATTTGTGTGGTTGTCGTCTGATGGCATCCGTCCAGCCCTACCAAAGTGTTAGGACTCAGTCAACTTCAATCCGTGTGTGTACTTCACATACAAGGGCATGGGAAAAGTACCTGCTTTACCAACGGTCATAGCCCCGAAAACGATGTTAATCTTAGTGGACGCCATGGTGAGGAAGTACGATTTGGACAGATAACGAAAGAATGTACAGCGAGTGAGATCAATGACTCAATATATTTATACCACCCCACTACCGGTAACTCCGGCCGAATTGGCTTTTTATCTCCGTGGTTCAGGTGTATAAATAAAGAGGACATCCCATGGCATCAATCATAGTGAAATTTCGGATTGTGTAGTGGGTAAAAGAAAAAGAACAGAGAGAGAGACCGTCATCAACTTGCAGTTAAGGCCGGATTTTACCACGGACTTAGCACAAATTCCTCCCCACCCCACCATTCTTAAGAGTCCCCCGTCTTTTCGAGAACGATATTTTCATTAAATAACCATGTCTCAATCCATCGCATCGCCTTTACCACCTCCCCGCCGAGTCGTGACCGGCCACAATGCCAATGGTCAGTCAACGGTGACCTTCGACTCCCAATTGACCCCTCATACCTTTGGAGATCACAGCAACCTTACCATGATCTGGTCGACCACCGAACACCCGGCCGACGTCAACAGTCCCCAAGATGGTGCGCTGTTAACCTCAGGTGTGCCCCCGAAGGGCGTGGGAATGACGGTCTACGACCTCCCTCCGAAGACAGAAGGCGTGTTTCATCGCTCGATTACCCTGGACTACGTGATCGTGGGCAAGGGAAGCGTGGTACTAGGTCTAGACGATGGTTCGAAAGTAGCCTTGACGGAGGGAGACGTGGTTATTCAGCGAGCTACGATGCATAGCTGGAGCAATCCATCAGACCAGTGGACACGCCTGTACGGACATATGATGGTGTCGCAGGCACCGATTGTGAACGGGAAGGAGCTGGAGGCGGATTGGCCGTTTTGATTCTTTGTGTTTCTTCAATGGTTGGCCACGGACGTGAAAATGAGGAGGTATTCTTTTCTTTGTCCATGGGAAAGGGTTATCACTTGGGGAACCCCGTTGTTAGATAGTATTTTTCTTTGTTCTGTATCGAGTGAAGAGCGCTACTCGAGTGGTATGTGATATTTCCGTGGTGGCCAAGGCACGGGGGACGAAGATCTGCCTCGCTGTATCTCTGGCAATCGCTCTTCAACTCTTCAGAGCTCGGCTGTCATGAGCGTCTGAAGCGCTTCTGTATTCCCTCGAATTTATTTGAAAACAAGTGCGATGGTTCCTTGACTGCAATGAGTATCGTATCCACATACGTGACACGTATACGATGAACAGACGAACGGGTCTAGATATCCCATGAACGGGAATCGCTCGCCGGGGCTCATTGGGAAGAGTAGGTACATACAATGTACATACATACCTCACTTTTGGTCGTTGCTGCTCATCATCGTCCTGAGACACATTGGCGATCATCTCCTGCATTCGTCGAGAAAGAAAAGTCGGGATCCAGTGGAACTCCAGTATGTTGCAGGGCGTATACAGGAAGCATGGAGTGTATTCTATCAAGGATACATACAGACAGACCAGTTGTTTGACAATTACCTACAGCGTTCTGCGAATATTTAGTCTTTCAGAGAAGCGATAAGTCCGGCATATCTTGAATATAAGGAAGAGATAGAAAACTTTGATATATAGGCGTAGCGTCATTATCACTGCGAGATGTATTCTGCCCAGGACTTCGATTGCAGATGTACGCTGTTTCTGGTATACTAATATGTCGCTGCTTGAGCATCGCGTTCGGCATCAGGGGGAAGTATCGATTTCTCATGTAACGCCAGATTGCTGGTTGTAAATGCTGGTGTAGTTCGGTAGCTGATATTGCCATAGAGAGGAGCTTGTCCATATACTTTCCTGCCTCAAAGCTTCGACATTCGAAAGAAGATAATCTAGACGGAGATATCATGGTGAATATAGATACCACGCACTGTATATCTTCTTATCTCAATTCGAGCCCTCCTATCTCAAGGTGCTGCCTAGTGGGACGGCATATTGCCAATGATAGTATTGCAGGTTGCCGTCGAAGCGAGGTTATCCTTGCCTGCGTATATGCAATGCAAGTTCTCAGACTTCCGTCCACGTAAACGGTGGGTCCTGAACTGGATGATGATATAAATTAGGGCTGTCAGCCCCAGGATCGTACATAACATCATCCAATCATGCGGTGGTTTCTGGGATCTTTACATTATCACGGGTCCAGTTGATTGCTTTGCTGGCTACAAATCAATCCACAGCTCCCAACAGAGTCTTTCTTTCAAGTTTTCTGTCGATTTACAGAGAGCGCTGACAATCCAGGCGTTCCACCTGACCTCTCAGCCTTACCTGAAGACCGATGCCTTCTACATTTCAGTTCTCCGTTACCTTCCTTCCACCTCGCTGTCCAAAGCCCATGTGGATACAACATGAAAGCCCTATCTGGAGACCTACCACAGGATAAATCAAGAACCCATCACTGATCTCATCGTGCTACACAATACATGCATCGCTTATCTCCACCACCTTCATCAGCACTTCAGGATGGTGTCTTACGATCCCCCCTTTGGATACTCCCTTCGTGTGAACGAGTCCTGCCCCGACAACACTATACAATGCAAAGTCCTCTGGGAAACCTTCGTGTCCTGCTGCCCACCCACCAGCGTCTGCAAGGTATCAGACAACAACGATAACCCAATCTGCTGTCCGGACACGGCAGATTGTCGAAGCCCGCTCATCAAAGATCCCCATTGTGCCAACACCAGCTGGACCATGTATCAGCACGAACTCCATTTCTGCTGCCAGGGCGCAGACCAGGGGTTCTGGACGTCGGAAAAGGAGTACAATAATAGCTTCGCCTGCGCGGAGCAGCCGGGGGGTGTTTCTCGCACGATTTTGACTGCCGTGGCGCAGAGTATGTTGGTTACGCTTCTCACGCTCGTAGTCCAAAGCGCTGATAGATACTTGTTTGCAGCTCTCGCGTCGTCGACATTTACATACCCCGTGACAGCAGTGTCGCTGTCGCTGTCGGCAACGGTGACGGCGTCGACATCGACATCGACATCGACATCGACCTCGACCTCGTCACCTTCGTCTTCAACGGAACCGTCCGAAACCTCTACGCCGGACGCTTCTTCTCATTCTCGTAGCGGCGCTGGCGCAATCGCCGGCGGGGTTATCGGCGGAGTTGCCGGTCTTGCGCTGATAGCTGTGTTGGTTTGGTATGTCTTTCGCCGCCGACGAAACAACCAACCCGCGCCAGTCCCCGACCCGCCGCCTGAGTCCGAGCCAGGGAAAAAACCGCCGATTTTGCGGCAGAGCGCGCTGAGTGAACTCCCGTCGGATGAGACTGTTCGTGAGATTCACGAGTTACCGGGGAATGTGCTCGCTCGGCAGTAGTTACTCAGTATCTGAATCCCAATAGACCCCGTCGGATAGCTGAGTCGTGCTGGTTATGCTGGGAATATGGAATCCCGCTGTCAAGTAGGATCGGTCGCCTAGAAGGGAGGGAAGGATGGGACTTGGTCGCATGATGCATGTAGCCTGGAATTTTCTAGAAGGGGAATAAACAGTACTTTGGGCTGGGGGTGAAGGGTGCTGACAGTTGAAGTTGTCATCTTGTTGTTTTTTTTAGTAATGGCCTGAAAATATAGCCATACTGTCGCCTTGAAACTGAGTAAGGGTAGTACAGGAATGGCAATTGAGTCGTGGATCGGACAACAGGAGGGCTAGAACGACCAATAAAGACGGCCGATGGAAAAGCGAAGCCAATATGACAATCAAAGAGAATTCACAGGTCTCAGACAGATGGAAACTTAGCAGGACTGGATTTCGGAAGAGACTCAGCGGCTCATATCAAAAAAGGAAAGCAGACTCCGTTCATGAATATATTTTAGTAACTGAATCTCTATGGAGGTGTCCACCCGACTTGTATCAGAAGCTGCATAACTTCCGATCCACACTTCCGTACTTGATAATATCTTCAACATTATAATTTATATCCTCCTGCAGTGTTCACATTCAGTTTAAAGGGTTGGCAGTGAAAAGAAAATTCTTACCGGGGCGGGATTCCATCAGCCACAGCCGCTGCTCCACCGATGATTGAACTCTCTCACTGCAACGCCTCCATAAACGCCGTCCAGCTTCGCGGTCCAAACCGCTCGTAAAATTCCCCGAAGAATTCCGTCACAAAAAGGTAGGCCCCTCGGTGACGCAGTTCCAGCACCAATGGACGCAAATGATGCATCGGAACCGAGTGTATCACGTAGCCAGACCTGATCCGATCGTGATGCAGGTCGTGGAGACGACGCTGCACTTCGGTTGAACGGTAACGAGCATAGGATTCCTCGCACGTCAGGATGAGATCGGGCTTCAGCGTCCGAGTCAACGCGGCATCGGGTGGTGTTCCTGGGTTGTGGATGACCTGCGAATCCCAACAATACTTTCATGATTAACCCCCCTCATCCTCTCCTCAAGTAGATTGGGCTATGTTGCTATTTTCGGCGGGTTTGGAAGTCTACAGTGATCGGCAGGAGTGGGGAACAGGGTTTCTCACCAATCGATTGCCTAAAAATGCCGGCGTGTCTTTGATAAAACTCTGTAAGACGGCCAGGTACTCGGCAGCTTCGGCGGAGTAATGGTTTGGAGTCTCGTCGAAGAAGATCCCACCCACGCCCAGACCGGTTCTCTCGTAATCATTGGCCCAAGTGGCATACGTCTGGATTTCCTCCAAGACGTCCTGGAGGGGTTTCTTGCCGTAGCCAATGGCGATATAGCCGACCGTGTCCACGTTTCCATAACTATTCAATTTGGAAATTTCTCGAGTATAGTTGGTGTCTGGTGCCGGGGAGGCTCCCGGTCCGCTATTAGGGTTCACCACGACCAGAAAATGAAGGTGGGGATAAGCCGATATGCTAACCAAGTAATAGAGTCAGATTGGGTCTTTCGTTTTATTTTTATTTTTATTTTTATTTTTGTGGCATACCAGCAGGAAAGGGGAAAAAGTTAAAAAAACACAAAAAAAAACAAAAAAAAAAAACAAAAAAAACTTACGACTCATAGAGTGGAGCCCATGTTGTTGGTGACAGGGGATAAATGTACAAGGGAACGATTATACCCGATGGAGGAGGCATCTCGAGACTGTCCTTGGCTGAATTTCTTTTGATTTTGTGTCGCCCTCCTTGAATTCCTGTCCTTTCTGTCCTTTTTATCGGAACGAACCCTTGCATGATTGAAACTACTCGGGCGTGCTGGTAGCAAGCCGCCCCTCCCATATTTAATCCCTCGGTAAAAATGGATACTAGTTTAAAAAAACAAAAAAAAAAAAAGAAAAAAACACTAGCCATTTCAGCTGGTAGTACTCCGTACGGAGTACGGAGTAAGTATCCAGTCCTTTGATATTGACACCTGTGGGTTGGAGAGCAGCGTTAGTGCACGGATCGATGGTTTAGGACCGGTGTCGAGTGGGGTTTCTTTTTTTTTTTTTTTTATACACCGTATAATCTATGCAGATAGTACGGAGTACGGAGTACACGCCGGCTCTTCCTCGCTACCGTTTCTTTACCTGATACTTGGTCGATCGTTAGGATATCACATCCTGCTGTTACATACCAGATTGCCCGGTTTTGCTCATTGAAGTGGACTTCAGCCGTTCGGAAGGTTTTCTACGGGAGTTTCTTACGATATTCAGGTACTCCCGTCAGGTACCCTGCACGACTAGTGAGCTGACGGCTGCGGGTCACATTTCGACTCTTCGTCGACAATCCGCATAGGGACATGCTACTCCGTATATGCCTCAGCCTTCAGCTCAAGCTCTCTGGTGCGAGTGCCGTCAAATCTGCCTGTTTAGTTACTGCCCATGATTGGGTTGTTTCAGGGAGGGGAACATCGTATCGGCGATTGCACTTCCAGGTACGGAGTACGGAGGATTGCGACTTGGGCTCGGGGAAGCAGATGCCTGTTGCATACTAATCCCATACCAACCAAGCCGAATGGTCTTATTTCTCACGGAACAAGGATGACATATCGGAGCGACGGTTCGACCTTTCTGGATCAAATTTTCACAAATTCTATCTTTCAATAGTGGTAATAGAAGGGAAATCGACGGCCGTATCCGTATCGATCATGGCCAAATACTCAGCCGTTGATGTCGGAGCATGGGCCGGAAGTCTCCAAGGGAGAAATGCCAGCTACTGCTCGAAGCAGAAACCGGTCCGCTCGAATTGTCGCGAAAACTACATCCAAATCCAAGACGGGTTGGAAGTGATCAGCGCATTCTAGCCGAGTCCACGTCGGATCCCTTTCCCTAGAGTTAGACCGTCAGCTGGCCAAGACATAGGAAGCTTTCTCTGATACTGTAGATCTGATCTATTTCCTCCGTCGTACGATATTTCTCAAGACTATCACAATATTGGAGTGGTGTCTACATGGATTATTTCCGGTGACGTTTCGAACTAGGTAGCGTTCATCGCGATGAAAAATAGGGCACAATACCAGCTAGCCTTCGTAGTGCTTCAGGTATCCACACCCCAGTCTGATATATCCTATACCTAGAGCGATATTGCGAATCGGACAGTCCGTTTCACGCAATGAAATTAGCCTTGATATTCTCCTGATAAATGAGTCAGCCTGCAGAACAATCGAATTATATTGTCACGATGTCGTTCTTTCTTTTTTTTTCTTCTTCTTGGTACAGGATCATTGCCATATTCTGCTTTTCACCCGGGGAGAGTGTCATGAGGTTGGTATGAACAGCTCAGAAATCTGAACGCCCACGTGGTCATTGGGCCACAATAATCATATTGCTTTTTGTCGGGTCAGATTGAAGCCACCATCTCGGTCTTCAATAGTGACAGTAGTCGTATTAAACTAGCATCGACGCGACCTACCGTATAGTAAGACTTGCGTTCGGCCCTTGTTTAGTTCGATTCTGCAATGCTACTTCGTACCATTAGTGCCAATACGATGCGGAGGTTTGGGGAACTGGGGAATATAGATCGGCAGAGCAAGAAAAATGGTTCAACTGCGAGTCCCCACTTGCTGTGCTAGACTCTTGGAGTCTCGCCCGCTCGTAAAGTACTACATATACGGCATATGTAGGTTTCATTAAGAATGTACTACGACCTTCCCACAGCGGTTTGAGTAAGGAACGGCTGTGACGGTGAGTGGCGCCGTGAAAACCATTCAAATAGACCGCCACGGATTCCCGCTCTGGGAGGTGTGCTGTCCTTAATTAACATAGTTCGTTTTGTTTCGCCTTGTTTGATCAACTGCTCTCGCGTTCGCGATGGGCGCAGACTTCTTGGGTCTGAATGCGGTGGGATGGCATTTGATGCTGAAGACCTGGTGGGATCGAGTAAGGCACCGGTCATGTGATCCCCCAACCCTAACATGCCTTCCTAACTGGCTCCTTAAATAGGTGATCGCAGCGTGTTTGCTGGCTACCATTGTCATAGGGACTGCGTATATCGTATTTATTGTGGGAAGGAAGATCTACCGTAGTTGGCGAGTAGGTCTACCTTGTTCACCCGGCACTGGATCATGTTGACTTTACTCTAGAGCAGAAATCAACTATCACAGGTGCCCGCAGCTATTTCGCGGCACTTCGATCGCCTGTCGAGAGAGACGCAGCAGCCACTTTGTACAGAGAGATCAAGACCCAAAGAACTGCAATCATTTGGTGTTTTTCTTGGAAGCTTGTCAAATCCACTGACTCCTGATCAGGCGCACCTAGTGCGACGATGGGATATTCTTTGTTTAGACCCTCTTCAAGAGGGCATTCTAGCGGCTCTATCCGACCGGTGCACATCTTCCTACACTCTGGGACGACTTGACGTGCGGAATCTCGCAAATTCCGAGCGGACCGCAAACAATGACGAAGTGATCCAGACATTAGGGCTCGTTTCCCAAGCATTGCATACTTATTTCAAACAGCCACAGGACGCACAGCCACCATTTAATGGAGTACTTCTTGCAAATTTCCTCACCCACTTCCAGCCAGTGGTACTGAACGAATTGGTGAGATATATAAATAACCTCGGTCTCGATGTCTGGTTGGAGTTGTCTCCGCCGGCTTATATCAGCGAGCAGCAATGCCGCGAAATCGACATGTTACGGATCAGGGGTGTCATCTATCGCAACGCCACGATTACCCCAAGTGGTGACAGTTGTAACTACTTTCAAATGGCTGAGATGCGCACGGCGATGCGCGCTGTCGCGTCACAAAAGTCGATGGGGGATTCGACTATTGCAACATGGGAGACGGTTGATGACGAAGTGGAGTTATCGCACCATGTCATTCACCGGACGTTCAAATGGTGCAACTACAGAAGTGCCATGTGCTGGATTGCACCGCGTGCTGCATTGACCGACGCAACCGTTGCGACTGCGAAGACGATAACTGAGGAGCCGTTGGGGGCGTTAATGTGGATGAAAGGCAACGATGTGACTGAAGCGCACGATCTGTGGAAGTCCAATGGAAAGGTGAAGCCTTTGCCTCCAGAGTCCACCGGGAATGAATCTGACAGAGAATAATAGGTGCGCCAAACTCCCTTCAACCATGATTCTCTGTATGAGTCTTTACAGTCCTTCATACCGGATCTGCCGGCCAAACTGTCCTTGTTACCTCCGGCTAAGCAGCCGCGGGTCGATGGTCAAGCGGCCGTGGTCAGCGAGCTTCAATGGCCATCGCAGCCGGACATCACGCGAAGGAACCCATTCTCCATTTCTCCTGGTGGGAATGATTATACAGGGCTGGGATGTTTCCAACTCGGACTTGACTGCACGTCCAAAGACATTGCAGATTTACTTGCAGCGCAGCAGCATGTCAGAGAACTGAATTTACTTGAGCGTATCAAGTTGGACGAGCTTCATCGTATTGCTGGACAGTTGCGTGCTCACCAAAGAGCATTTCACACGACAAACACAAGTGGATTCGATGCTGTGAACGAGTTACTTGGTATTCTGGGCACCTGTAATGGTAGTGAGACTGATCAACTCAAAGTCTACGTGGGATTGCATTCTGGATTCCGCACGCGCTCCGAGACCCAAGTCTGGGGTATGTACGAAGTTGAATCCACTACCGGTGTTATCAACTTGTATCTTTCAGCGAAGGCACAAGATCGTACAGGTACCCTCCTGCACACTTTTATGTCCAGCAAGGGATATTCCCGGTTCGAATGTCTCATGACAGAGCTGGCGCTATCAACACAGACTGGAAGCCTATCAGCGACGTGGGGATTGCCGTCACGCATCGTCCACGATATTGAACAACTTACTCCGACCGAGACAATTTTGTTCTTACGCCGCCTCACTCTTTCAAAATGCACCGAGTGTTCAGCCTTGTCCGTAAGGATACGCGCTTGTTGTGAATATCAGGTAATGGAGGCTCCTTCTCTTGCCCAACTGAGAGCTTTGAGCTCAAGCGCGTACCTGGGTGGCGAGGTCTCAGCAGAGGAACTCGTACATTCACGGCTTGCATGGTATCGGGAACAAGGCTGCTGGTGCCCTGATCCAGTATCCGCCATATCCCTTTTCAAGGAGGTTGACGCCCGCTTACCTGAGATTCTCATCAACGGTGAACTTCAACTTTTGACTCAGCTCGGCCTGGTGGCTCATACTGTCCTACAAAAAGGTCAGATCGATGCTGGTGCTGATTTGTTTGCTTTGTCCGTCTTCTGTGCATTCCGCAAGCTTGCCCTCAATGAAGTCTACCTGGAAGTCCTCGACCGTAACCCGTTGCCAAACAACGACATGCTGCAGGCCTCCTGCTTTGCTGAAATGTATGCGGTGGGTGCACGCTGCGATCTGTACTTCGATATGGCACCCATCATCCTCGGAAAGATCATCGCTACACGATACCGCGCCTACTATGATGTCCACCAACCACCACGCCGTGATGATTTGTTCACGGAACTCCCGACGGCTTATGCATCCATGGATATCGACTTGGACCCGAAGGGTGAGCAGGAAAGACCCTCCATATTCTACCAGTTCACATTCCTCGGTATCTTCGCTGTCCCGGCCCTAATCGACATTATCATGCTCACGACCATTGGACGAGGCCTTTATCTCACGACGTTCATGGCTGATACTGATAAATCATTGGCGACAATCGCACTGATGATAGCTCTCGTTCTTTGCGGTGGGTTCGGCGGTTGGATCAGCTCAGGAGGGACCTACTACCTTAATTCGATGGCTTTCCCAGCCATGAGTATGTTCGTGCTCACTCGATTTGTTGCAGGACTGGCAGTGTCTATCGTTGGTGGAATTGTTGCCTTGATTGGTATTGGTGTTGTTAGCGGCTTCGATCACGGGGTCGTCTTCTTCCTATACTTTATCATGTTGTCTACCTTTCTCATGACTCTCTCTGCGCTCTCCGTCTACCAAATACCTGGCTTCCAGTTTCAGTCGGTCAGTGATTCATTTGCCTTATTTTGACATTGAACTTCAAATTCTTTATGACTTGGATTGTTACTGACAAACAAATGGGATATTTTTAGGGACGAACTGTGATCATGATGTGCATCCCAATTCTTTTTGTCGCACCGATTATCACGATTTGGGTTCATCATGATACATGGGTCTATATTCCCCTCTTATATCTATTCTTGATATGTCTTTTGTTCGGAGCCCGAATCATCGTTGCACAGTGGAATACTTGGTATCTGCACATACCTCGCATCACGGACACTGATGTCGTCAATTGGTACCTTAGAACAAGACCTCGCCACAGTCTCCCAGCAGATGTGAAAGATATTGGTACAACCCCAATCCCCCGACAAGCACTGCAAGAAAATGTTGAGAGGGAACGGAACCGCCGATTCTGGACCAGATCAACTGCAGACCCACTGGTGCGAAAGTTGGCCGATGGATATTCCGCCACCATGTTTCTGCTTATATGGTACTGTAGGTATTCGAGAACCAAACTGCCACGGCCGTACAGCCCGACCTGGAACCTTCAATTGAAAGCCTCCGTCGATACCATGAGCGATATGCAGAAGGGTATAAAGCTCCACAACGCCTTCCTCCATTGGCGTCACACCGGTGCCGACGTGTGGTGCGGCATCCTATACTTCGTGCTCGCTTTAGTCGACAAGTGGACCGCACTGCTGACGGGGCAGTCGGTCGTGGGCCTTTCCAATGTGTCTAGCATGAAGTACCGACTCGCTACAGGATTTGGTTTGGGTTACTACCTTCTGGGCGCAGTCATCCTTGATGCCGTGTCGCAGCCACTATGGACAATGGCCAACAGAACCACCTCTCGTGCCATCGCCTCCTTGGACTCCCTTCGGGAGGCCAAGTTAGACAATGTCCGCTCACGACGAACACTTTACTGGCATTCTCTCGGAAAGTTTTTCTTCCTGCATATCTGGGGTGCCGCTATCGTATTGGCTCTCATGTGGGCCTTCGAATCAACTAGCGACGCTACCATTCTGTTCTTGGCTTATGTTGGAGCGTATTCTGGTTTGCTCTGGTATCAGTACAACAAGATATTTACAGGGGTGCATGCGGTAAAACCTCTCGCCGTAGGGACAGCGATTGGCTTTATTTTGGGCATCCTGCTTCACACTTATGTATCAGGTTTTGCATACAGCAGTGTCATTTCTTTGGCTTCAGGAACATGGACGGCTGCCTTGATTAGTTTATTCATGATCGACATATGGTTGCCGCTGTGGAAGAAGGAGACAGACACAAAATCTTCTTCCAAGGATGGGTCTCCGTTTTACACCTGCAGCGCTCTGGACCCTTACCCGGACATTTCCCAGACGACGCTGCGTCAGATGTTTGACGGTATTGCATCCATGCCTGCTGAGGTGCGATACAAACTCCAACCATTACAACATCCTGGTGTTGAGGTCATGCAAATCCTCCAATCCCAGAGCAGTTCTAAGAAGTCCGGGCGCGTAGAAGTGGCGTTTCGGCTAGCAGGGGGGCTTGTAAGCCTCGCAGCAGAACTTTGGGACCGAGGTGAAACAACTATTGAACTAGTTTCTGCCGGTCACCTTCTCCAGAATGAGCAAAAGATCAGATCAATCAGTCGGAGTACCCCCGACGGGCTACACATCTTCGTTGTCATCGGCCCTGACCTCGTTGGGAACGAGTGGGTATCGGACATTCGTCGCAACTGCAAAATGATTGCCGAGTCCGTGGTCCAGGCTACTGCTGAATGCAAATCTGGTATCTCGCGCAACCATTCTCTGTTAACCGAACTACTAGTTTTAGATGATCATGATGACGAGCAACTTCCTGTTCCAGAAGGCGTCAAGCGCCAGCTTGAGACTGGCACAAGTGAGCGTACACGGGTCATCGGCTACTGGCAAAAGACTTTACTCCGGCATCTACTACTCGGCCTAGAATGTGACCGCGATTGGGACAAGCTGCCGAAGCAAGTCCGGTCTTTCCTCTTGAAAAGATGCTGCGGACAGCCCTGCCGCCTTTCTTCTGACCAAATAGACTGGATCAGATCAAGATTCTCCGCAGAGGAGTCTTTGGACATTGAGGAATTTATTGGGCGATGCAATCTTGGGGCAAGCTTAGCAGTCTCTGTGACTTCCTTTGCTGAAGTACTGCCGCCAAACCACGATTTTCAACCCGTTTTCTTGGATTCGTGGTCAGTCGGTGCTGAACTCCAATCAAGCCCTAACCTTTCAGGGCTGGGATTCTTTGGAACACTCAAGCTTTCCCTGTCTCGGTGCCATGAGAAAATCAAGGCATGTATAAAATTCACCGTGATCTCCCTCGTTGCGGATCCAGAGTATCAAAGGGAGTTGAACTACATGATTCGTGGGCAACCCTTGGTTTTTGCCTGGCCCGCAACACTGATTCTCAACACGATCTGGACATTCTGCAAAACCTTGCAGCGTTTCATTCTTCCCTCAGTTTTGGTATGTATCGCCTTTCCACTTCTCTTGTTATGATTAACAGGTTTTCGATTAGTTACACGGGCGTGAGAAAGTCTCCACACTCTATAAAAATATGAGGGCCAGAAGGACGGTCATTGAGAACAACCGTGTCATAACTGAGAGTTTGAATGGCCCTTCGACGTGCTTCTTCGAGACCGCGCCGAATGGCACCTTCCGACTCTACCAATATTCTGGGCGCCACGACCACAAGCCAAGCGAAAATCGGCACCTCACGGCCATTAACACTTATACAGATAAGCTCATTCTCCGTCAAAGGGAGGAGTATAGCGATAACGACCTGACCAGCGAATTCGTCTACGAATACGCATCAGACAGCCACGCACGGTCCTCGAAGCTGCCGACACGGCGTCAATGCATCAGAGGCACTCTCAACGGTCAAATCGTCCAATACGATAGCAGGGGCTATATCACGTCCGGGTCCACAACGCAAAACGGAGATCCAGTTTCGTTCCAGTTCTGGTACCGGAAGCATGCCAAGTTTGACGATGAGCTGCTACGAGCCGAGTTCGATTCTGGTCATATCAAAATCCGAGTCGAATGGTGCATGCCGCCGCGTAATCACCCCGAAAAGTTGAACAAATGGATTCCATATCCTCGTATCACGGAGGCCACTTTTATGAAAGAATCAGACGTCTATAATGCCAAATGGACATATGATCACAAATTCCATCCCATCATTTCCACCATTCTCAACGGCGAGCCTTCGAATACACCGCCGATGATACAAGACGACTGGTATAATGTTTTACAGAAGCCAAAGAACTGCAGCTTCCTGGATGATAACCCACTCTTCTCTTTCTCCTCCGTAAAAATCGGTTTTGTGTCTCGCATGCTCGGTCTGAATATTAAGCGGTATCCCATCCCCACATCGCGCGCCAGAACGCATTTATGGAGATCTTGGAAAAGCGAGAAGGAATTCGACGCAGCTACTACGAGATGGCTGGATGAGGCCCTCCTGAGATCGGATCGAGTACTTAACTCTTACTGGAGAAATCGGGACTTTGGTAGACTTGATGCCGCTGGGAAATCCCTCGATGCACAAGGTGACACGGTGCTCGCAAGAGTTGACATTAATCCGGAAGTCAGCTCCTGGACATGGCTCGCTTATAAGATGAGCGACTTGTACAGTTTCGGACAAGGCGGCGATGCGCGAATCAATACGAGAACTCTCTCTACGCAGCTGCAAGACAGCGACAATCAGCTCCATATTCTCGCGCTGGATACAGCAACTTGGCCCAATGAACCTGGCGGCGTCTCTGCTTGCCGTCGAGACTTGGTCAACAACCTCAAAAGTACCAGGTGGCACATCATTGCCGAAGCAGCTAACGATTTCGGCGTCCCACGATTCCAGATTGAGAGAAATGTTCAATCGCTCGCTGTCGTGCCTCAGTGGGGTCTCGACTTTCTCAACCCTACTCATGGTGTTTTCCAAAGCTGCCTCGACTCCGCCGTTGTGGAGAGGTCCTTCGATACGAGAAAAAATGACATTGAACAGAATTTTATACCCATCCTCACCAATTTGGTCCGCTGCGCTCGTACACTGCATTTTACACGCCATCATGTTGAGGAAGCCACAAAAGCCCTGGTTGATCTGAATACATATTTCGAGACTTCCCGAAACTGGAATGATGTGTGGATGAGTGATGTCGTAAAGGATGCCTGGAGAGGTCTATGGTTGGGTGACAATCTGGACGGGATCATGCCCATATCACAATGGAGAACGGCTGAACACCCGACCTTGGTGCAGCTTGACACCGCGCTGGATATGTGGCATCGCTGTAAGTTCCTTCCCACGGCGTTTAACATTCGGTTAGACTCATATACTCACTATGCATATCAGATCTATTCGTCTTTTCTATTCCTGTACCAGAAAAGATCCCTGATATTTTCCAAGCCTCACACCATTTCACAGGTGCTACATACGGTGTTCTCTGCAAAGTCAAGCGCAAGTGTGCACTGCATGTATGGGATCACTCCATTAGTTTGAGAGAGATGGTCACGTTCTTGTCTGGTGCTATCTCGTTCGACTCTTCCTTTATCAACACCACCCTCATTTATCTTGGCCGGCTGTCATGCGTGCTTGCCCAGCATCACGCAGACGTTGTCTTGCCATGCGCTGAGTACTTCAATCCGGGGTGGGAGATGGAGTTGGGAACCTGCGAGGGTGTTCTTCAACACCGTCGGGCATTCCAGCGAAAGATCGATCCGGTAGTCAATGGGATTACTGATATGGAGAAATATAAGCCGATTGAGACGATTAAAACCGACAAGCCCACAGTGGTTATGCTGTCTCATATCCGGTATGTGCTATATCTTCCCCATCGGAAACATTTGTCACTATCAAAGCCAGTCCGCTAATATCCGCATTAGGTATGTAAAAGATATCAAGACAGCAGTTATGGCCACCGACGTGATTGTCAACAAATGGGGCTTCAGAGACTATCGCCTCCACATTTACGGAGATATGGAAAAAACCCCTGGCTACTCATCGGAATGTCAAGAGGTCATCGCTTCCAAAGGGCTTCGTGAACACGTTGTTCTCAAGGGTCTTGGCAACCCATCAGTTGTGCTTCAAGATGCTGTGAGTTTGCATGGCCACAAAGAAAATTCATATTCCCGCACTAACGCTTCTCCCAGTGGCTGTTTATGAACTCATCAATTTCCGAAGGTCTACCATTGGCTATGGGTGAAGCCGCCTTGACGGGTGTTCCTGTGGTCTGCACCGACGTTGGCGCCTCGTTTTGCGTGGTCACAGACCGAACAACTGGAAAGCGGTTTAGCGAGGTTGTCGCGCCCAATGACGCTATTTCCCTTGCCCAAGCGCAAATCCGCATTCTCGCCCTACTGGATGAGTGGGCCCCGTTTGCCGAGGATGAGCCAGGCTACCAACCACCGAAGCTATCACTGCACCCCAGCCCAGAAGAGGTGGACCAGATCTCGCGGAGAATGTATGATAAGACTGATCAACGGCGCCAACTCGGTATGCGGGGGCGCTCCAACGTGCTTAACAGCTTCTCAAGTGATCGTTATCTCCGCGAACATGAGCAGATGCTCTGGCTCGGCAAATACCAAAGCCGCAGTTACGTCGCTCGTGAGCGGGCCGCATCCTCCACCACCTCCTTGGGCTACACCAAGGAGAGGGAATCATATGATCGCGTGCATTCACAACCATCTCACACGTTGTTGGGGCGGTTACGGGGTGGGCATGGCCATTTACCCTCTGCTGCCACGAGCGTGGAGTCTATGATAGGATTGTAGATATAATCCGTTCTGGGATTTCACAAGGGACGTTGAGGTTTGATATATTAGACTGTTACATCATGATGCATATTATGTACATACCTAGATACTACATACTCTGTACAGATAATGTTAATTAGTACTTAACAGACTGGGTATATACGGCGCTGATTGAAATCCTCCATACAACCAACCACCTCTCCCTCACAATCTACCTATTTCATTCAAAGATAATCCAAAAAGAAGAGAATAGATAAGAATCTAACAAAGATACCACTCCCTCCCCCAACCCAAGCGACCCAGCAACAAACGGAATGACCCATAGAGAACCAAGACGAACGTCGCAATAGCCAAATCATACAACCCCCGAGTTACAATATGATGCCCCCGCAAATACCCCAACGAAAACCTTGTTCGAAGGAAGGTCGTCTTTCCGTCTCTTTTCTTTTGTGTTTTCCCTCCTCTTTGAGATTTTACAGGGCATTGATGATATATTCTCAATTATGTCGGGAAGAGGTTCGATACATGTAAATTTATACCATAGAAAAGGCCATACATACAGACTTGGGGTTCTGTTAAGGAAACAAGTTGATTAGGGCTAGCGGTCTGGAGCTGACTACAGGTATGTATGTGCCGCCGGGGCCGAAAGATCTTTCTATAATCCACGAGATGACTATTATCCCTCGGGGACAGATTGATCGTGGTTTTTGTAGATGGTTGGAGAGGTTGGGATTCTGATCCTCATGCGTCGAGGATAAGACATAGGGTATGTTCGATTGAACGGCCCTGATTTATCGTGTAACGGGAGGTTTCGAGTTTCTTTGTTTGTGTCTTACTATGCGAGTCTGATCATTTCGGTATCGGTACGGTGGTTGGAAGGAATCGACTGCAATCCCTTGGGGCAGACGGAGGGGGATGGAGGGTCGCAATTCGGGAGTATAGCAATGGTCATGGTGAGAATGACCAGGCTTTGTTTCTGTCACGCTGAGCCACAAGAGCAGGGGACACTCCCGAGCTAACAAGATCGGGGGTTGATACGAAGCCAGTGTAGATCCGAATCAAGCCTTGAATTATTCTCATTGCCGCATTTCGGGTTGTATGAATAAACCGCCTACTTCCTTGGTATATGTAAAACACAAAAAATATTTATACTCCTACATAGCTGGGATGACACGATAGTATGCCGGACTATCATTCCCGTTCTCACTGCTGAAGTCCACAGGACTTGGGTATCTAGCTGGCTCTGAACGTTTGGTGCACGACTCCTGACTCCAAGTATTCCTGATCCGGGATAAAAGGCCGAGTTTCCGGCTAGGACTTGGATACATCTGCGATGATCTTGTAGGTGGAAGCATGGATACTCAACGGTCGGGTGCGTGGGTATACCGCTCCCACAATCTGATGATTGGGTCCATATTGTGGGTAAATTCCGTCGGACAACTCGACGAAATGCGCCTGCGGGCGAGCCTCGTGTAGCATGTCGAGAATCCGTTCGCTCCAGAGACCAGAGCACTCGTCATCAATGAGCTGAAAATACGGGTTGAGAGGGGGGCAGGCCGAGTCCAGGTCAATGAACCGAACCCGCATGTAATTCAGCGCCTGGTGGACATTGAGACTATGGACCGCGCCGGTCACCAGTCGCTCGAATGCCCGGATAAAGTGAAGGTTGGTGATGCGAGAGAAATCGTCTAGAAACGGTAGTCCCGAGCTGGTTCGCTTGTCGCGGCAACAATTTTTGACCACCAAGTCTAACGATCTCAATTTCGAGGACTTGGGTGGCCAGGTAGACAAGGGATTTCGTGTGGGTTGAAACAGACACGCGCAGACCTTGCCCGTAAATGCCAGGGACTCCAGGTGTGGTACGACATCTCCGAGGAGGCGACATAGATGAGGAGGGGTTACTCCATCGCCCATCCAGCTAGCCTGCGAGCTGTCTTTGCTGTAGAATCCCTCCAAGCTAATATTCAAATGTACGATAGTAGGTGATAGACGTCGTAACACTTCTGCGATGGTGTCATAGCCTTCGATCTTCGGTTTCGCGTACGCACAATGCCACTCGCGTAGGCCCGGCAGCGCTTCCGACAAATTGCGCCAATGTTGATCGCTGCGCATAATGTTCCAGGCTCCGCGCATGACAAATGACCGGATCTCCGGCAGTACCGGCAGCCGCTGGCCAGAGAGACCGCATGGGTCGCTCTGAAAGTGGCGTACCATGGGCGGCTTTTTGCAGTGGCCTCCTTCGAGAGTCAGAATGCGTGCCTCCGAAAAGCAAGACCGGATATGGGAAAAGATCTCCTCCAAGGTGGCATTATGGCTGGCGTAGTGATATTTATAATCGTTTCCATGGTTGGTATCGGAATCATCCCATACCGTGGCATTATGGACCACGCCTCCATCCACATCTTCATCATTGTATCGGCGGGCGGGAATTTGGGAAGAGCTATTCTTGATCGCTCGCTTGCCCCACACCGGGATCCATATCTCGACGTGACGAACATAGCTTGCTAAATGCGGATGCGCCCAGAACCAACGCGCCGATTCGGCCAACTCTTCAGTCGTGCCTTTGATTTTGACTAGCCACAGTCAGTGAGGTCAACCAAACATGGGGCATCATCATTGACTCACTATGCCTGTAAATCCGATCTTGCACTAACGATCTCCACACCGGCGAGATCAATGCTAGGTTTGACAAGACTTTTCGTCGCGGGTGACGTAGAGACTTATTCCAGCTTCGACCCGGCGCTTTTCCAGGGCCGGTTGTGGTAAACGCGGCCGCTCGTTCACCGAACAGGTAGTCGAGAATGGCTTCGTGAATCTCGACGGGAAGGTTTTGGAACTGGAGCTCGGGCCGGAGGGGTCGCGGTGCATCCACAATGAACTCCACATCTTCCATATCGGTATCCACAGGAAACTGGCAGGCCAGCTGACCAGGCACTGTGGGAGGGGCAATGGGGCCATTGGGCACCTGAAACTCTGCGCTAGTACTTCGAGTAGATTTGGCATATGGAATAGACGAGGAGACTGACGCTCTCGCCAACGAATTGACGGAGACCGGGCGTGGGGGAGGGATAGCGGAAATCATGGGGGGCGATGAGGGTAGGACGACCAACTCGGACGGCATGGAGTAATGGGGAAACAATAACGCCAAAGAAGAATAATCAGACGATCGTAAGTCGTGAAGGTACGGATAGGATACTAAATCACCGTCCGTGTGTCAGCATGGTCTAGAGCCATAACAGGTTATGGAGGATGAAAGTTACAAGCCAGAAACCAAGATAAAAACGAACGGAGCAAAAGGTAAATTCAAGAGAAAGAGGGCTGAAACATACGATAAGCAAAGAAAAGCAACTGGTGGTAGGATTAGGTGACTAGAGATTCCGCACGCGACGCTTCGTCGATGGCGTTCAAATATTGGATTTGTTTGGGCAAGCGAATGACGATCCAACCAAGTTCAAGTGCAGCCAACGTGGTCCATGGCGGAACAAGACAAGAAGCAAGGTGGAATGCGTGTCTACTTGTCAGTCGTCGCGCAGGAAAGAGGGGGGAAAAGAAGTTAAAAGATCGAAGTAAATTATCAGGCCGTTAGGCAGCTCTCCAGATGGGGGATGATGATGTGGTATAAAAAGTGCGATAAGAATAATACTGTGGAAGTGGAGACTGATCCGTTCAATCAAAGCGATCGCATCCAGGCGTTATTTAGGAAGTTGGAAGAGGAATGAAGGGAATGGCTTTGTTTTCTTTGCTTTTTGCTTTTTCGTTTTTGCTTTTTTTTCGGTTTTGTTTTTTTTTTTTTCTTTCTTGGATTTCCCCAGTGAGTGAAGGGGATGTGAAGAAGTCAAAAGCTGAAGAAAAAGAAAAGAAGAAGAAGAGGAGAAGAGGAGGAGAGACGAACAGAAAAAGAAAAAAAGATTTAAGGCGTAAGAAATGAAACATCAGGGGATTTCACTGGAAATTTATTTCCCAGTTTTATATTTTTTGGCTGTTCAGGTGGACAATTTATTGAAACGAAGGTTTTAAAACTTACCGTACGGAAAAGAAACTTAAGTCAGTACTCCGTACGTACGGAGTACGGTACCAGACAAAATCAGATGTTTATGTCTGGCTGTTTCAATGATGGATCATGCCATGAACATCGCATCCCTAGTAATTATATCCATACTTAGCTATTTTTTTTTTTTTTTTTTTTTCCCTTTCCGCCGTGAGCGAGAGGGGCGTATTTTATGTGATAGAATACATCATATAGTCTATGATAAGCCCAGTCTCTGCCCAGGGATATTTTCAATTAGTTCGACAAGGCTGAACCTCCCATGGTGATGATCCCCAATCCACCAATGAGAGAAGTCATTCCGGGTGACCTGGTGATATCGGCGTCTAGAGATTGATACAGTGAACCAGTAACGATAGGGTATCGTCGTCGTAATCTTTCTTAATAATAGACTTCCCCTGCTTTGCTCTTCCGATAAAGAGGCAATCAAGGGTTTCATTAATTCACCCAGTTATTGTTTCCATCCCTCACAGTGTCAAATCAAGAACTATATATAGTCTATCCGCAGAGTAAGGGGGGGGGAAGCCAAATAAGCGTCTTCAAGAAACTACTGACTAGATACTACTAAAACTTAAAAAGTTACGAAGGACCCACAACATATATCGGAAGTTCCCCATACGTTCCAAAGTCGAATCGCGATCTACTTCGGGTCTAGATGCACACTGTCCGGTGTACTGAAAAATCACCATCGCCGATATCTTTACACACTGTGTCTATCAACAGGCGACCATGAATGCTATGGCTTCGTCTCTGCGTTGCTATTATCCACAGGTTCCTGTTCGTCCTTGAACAACCGGTTCACAGCTTCTAGTGGAGTGCTGCTAGTCTCGGGAATGATGATAGAGGTAAAAAAGGCCAAGAAGGATAAGGCGGCGATGAAAAAATACACCCCACAATGCATCTTCGCAAACGTTTGCTCTCTGAAGCGCGAAACGAAGAAGTTGAAGAGCCAGAACGAATGTTGGGGTCGAAGAATTCTTTGTGAACCCTTGTCAAATAATCCACTGTCAGTCAATCTCTACCGAGTTGATGACCCATGGTGTTCCCTTCCACGTAGGCGTGTAGATCGCCCTCCAGAGGTAGAAGAAGAAGAAGAAGATGGCTCCAATGCCGCCTCCAGTCAGCTTATCGGTGAGACGTTCCTGGAGCTGTAAGATGCAGATGTACTAATATACTGTATACACCGATAACCTTAGTAATAGTAATAGTAGTAGTAGTATTAGCAGCAGGCACAGACCGAGCTCGAGGCTGCATCAATAAAAGAAGCACTCCGTACACAACCGGGGAAATGAGATAGAAAAGAAAAAGGAACAACAATGTCAAGTAGGCAGCAAAGGACAAGACGTAGCACAGATTAATCTAGAATCCCACCATACCACCAATCTGCCAGCCGAGCTCATAGATACCGACAAGTCGTCCGCAGATTGCCAGGATGCCAATTCCGAGTCCACGGGAGTTGTTAGCGCCCAACCATAGACCGGCTCCCAGTGTGAAGATGGTAGAAACTATAACCAAACTCCATTTATATCCTAGGAAATGACCAACAGGGTACGTGAAGAGTGCTCCAAAGATGTCACCGACGATGAAAAGTGAGACATTATTCTCGCTGATCAAGCCATCCTTCGCATCAGACGTCTTGTGCAGACTGAATTCTACTTTAGGGGATTTGAATGAAATGACCCTGCCGATGAAGGCACTGGTAACCAATCGTATTGGAACCACACTATGGAATGACTACGGGCAGATACACTCGCCAGTTGTAGACATTATTTGGGGTAGGACGATTCTTCACAACCTCTCGCATTGGGCAGACAGACGGCTGCAGAATCAGACGAAATAGGGACCTGAGAGAAAGGATTTTCCGACAAGAAGGGACTGAGAATATAAGGGGCGCGCAGTCTTTCACACGTAAGAGTGAGGCCGGCGTCTGGGCGTTGAGAGCGTTTTACAAACTAAATAGATGTAGATGGGCTCCTCACGCGAGCTATCGTCATAGTCCGCCCTAGACAGAGGCACCATGGGGTTGAATCAGATAGCTGCGATCGATTGAGAACTGTGATGTCCAATTTGTCTTGCCACGGTCCCCGTTGAAGTAAGAAATCGAACGTCGGCCGGGGAAGCATTTTCCCCAGGCGGTTCTGCCTCTTAGCCGCGAGGAAGCGTAGTGACAGTGATGAAACTTATATTCTCTACATAGAAGTGACGTGTGACCTTGTAGCTGATCCACAACTGCCCCACTCTGTGGCCCTTCGACGATGACTTTTGTCGGCATATCAATGCGGCAGACTCTAGCCAGAGCCCCGAATTGTTTCACCCATCATGATGAGGGATTTCCCGATTAACGGCTGTCTCGCCGCTGGAAGAAGTTTGCAGGGTGTAACTAGGACTAGAGTATGACTCAGGGCAAAGGTCCTGTTAGGCAAATAGCCCGAAATCGCTTATCCGGCATTTTGCTGGATGCCAAACCGAAGTTGGAACCTTGCCGAGATGCTGCGATCTTGGTACTGCTTTGGAGCCTCCACTACACCGCACACCGGCGTGTTAAAAGGGACAAGGGACAAGGGACTCACATATGGGGGTCTGTTTAACCCCAGAGTCTCATATCCGAACAGGTCGGGGGGTATGCAGGTATGTACATACAAGGTAAGAGGCATTTGGCAAGTAGGTAGAAGCTTTTACCAACCAACCTTGGAATCCATGAACGCTAAACTGTAATTGGTCTCCTTAGCGGTCATGTGACAAGATGAAGGTTTGGTATACCCTGACAATTGGCTGATGGAACAAAAAAAAGCACAACCTTCAACAACCATCCGATGTGGTGTAATGGCTAACATCGCTGTCTCTCACACAGCAGCTCGGGGTTCGATTCCCCGCATCGGAATTTTCTTTTGATTTTTCCCTCTGGTCTCCGTTGCATTTGCTGTCGAGGTGAACTGAACTCGGTTCACACACCCAACAATAATGTTCTTTTTGATACAGTCTCATATAAAAATTGAGATTTCCAATAAATTGGTTAACACCTTGGTACGTATAGAGAACACAACCTCTTGTTTAGCTTCCCATAAATCCCATTCCCGATGTCTCAAAATATCCCCTTAATGCGTTTTATTCCTCATTCCTCCTGGTGGCAGCCGTTCCCAACAGTTGAATAACGGATACAAATTCTTGAAACGTCCTCCATGTTTCTAATAATGATATGCGACGAGCTCTATATGCATTCTTTACTATCAATAAAATCATGGACTATACCTTCTTCAAATCATCCTCCCCGAACAGAGATTGACAGATCGTTATTTCAGGTGTGTCCGAGCATTGATCAACTGCTCAGGCTACCTGGCAGTCGCGGGCGACTTGATCATAAGTCTTTCCGTAAGGTTTATTAGCCTGATCAGTCGACAGTTATGATGTTCCACTGAGTCGAAATGATCTGGACGGTCATAGCGAGCCTCAAACTAGGCTATGTCTGAGAAATGCTTCTCCCTTGGCAAGATACTGCAAGATGGGACCTGGATAGTAAACAACGTTCTAGGCAAATTTCTGCATAGCCAGCTCATTTTGAATTACTGAAAGCAACTTCCCTTCTGTAGCCATTTTATACATAGCATGATTGACTCTGGATATCTAGTTAGTCAAGGAATTAGCATGAAATTGGAAATAGAAAGGGAAAAGAAAAGAAAAGAAAAGAAAAGAAAAAGAAGCAGGTAAAGTAAAAGAATACAGATAGAGATAGGCATTAAATGGCCACGGTCCGGGGCTATTTTCCACAGCAAATATTATTAGTAGACACCTTCCCCAGCGATCCAACCACGTTTCTAATTCTTCAACCGCTCGTAATGAATTAAAAAATCTCTGACAGCCCCTTCCTTGCCTTGGTACCTACCTACCTTACCAGGATGCTCATTTCGGGATCTCCATGACAGGGCCCAGCAACTTGAGGTGAGTATTGGAATAAAAAACGGGAAAGAATGTATTCTTGGGATTGAGGAGAGAGAACCATCAGTCGTCTACTAATCCCTTCTCTTCTACAATCGATCTTCATAAGCATCGGATCGTCTAGACAAACCATACTGGGGACTCCGGGAGAATCTGAGGAGCAAAGTAGGAGGAACCCATATGTCAAAGGGACTCACATGGTTCAGCACTCTGCCCTTTTGATTACAACTGTCTCATGAATGCAGGGAATCAAGGCTGTGCGTAGCAGCTGGCATCGTACTGTCTGAACTAGTATACGCAGAGATTTAATCCTGCTCTTTGTGAAGTTTTACAAACTCTCGGCTGATTGCGATATCAGGAAACTTAATTTATCCGATAGCTTCAGCCTTGAAGTTTACCCCAAAGAAGAGAGTGGATAAATTCAAACGGTATTACTCGGTGACCTGCATGCGGAAAGTTTGACTTCCAGAATGGCTTGCATATATTCTGAACCGCTCCGTTGCGACTGAATCATGGATGGCTCGAATTTAATATGCGACTGGCATGCATGAGTAGGTTCCAATTTGAGACACGTCAGAGTCAGTACATGCATATAATGCAGTCTCACTATATGAAATGCTCCCTGCTCATACGTGCAGTGCCAGACAGACAGCAGGCTCCTATCTGTATCGATGGGAATCAGCAGGAAGAAAGGAAATCTTCATCACAGCTTCAGGAACAAATTGGGAATAAACCTCTCAATAATCTTGACATGAACGCATGCATATCGTTCTCTCTTCGAAGGCGAGCTCAAGGAAAAAGGGTCAGAGCGTAGAAAGGTCATTTGTTGTGCTACTTATTCTATCAGAAGATTCCTAGGTTTCTCCTTTGACTGCGATTATACATACTACATACATACACTCATGGCAGTGATGATACTCAACCTAGACAGTCCTGAGGCTAAAAAGGCACATCTTCCCCAACTCGTATTCTTCAATGACGTGTATGCAACTAATTTAATTGTGCCCCATGCATGGTTGGATATTCCTGGAACCGTGTCCAGCTAATGGATGCGATCAATTCCTAGCGAGGACAAGTGTCGCTAGCCCTATGTGCCCAGGCACCATGCGAAGCTTTGAGTCTCGGTCCAAGGCATGGGTAATCGCCATCATCTTGCGTATATTGTACGTTGTCTCTCTTCTGGAAGGACTGTGCAAGGACGTCCTCAGATCCAGTGACACCTGGCCGCAACACTGTCGCATGATTCCCTTCACAGCTGTTTCTTCGTGCCGCATCTCGCCTACTTCAAAATGACTTCCCTGGAGCGGATTCCTATCGGATCCGCCGAATTGGCCCTACTGCCCTGAACATTACTCTCTTGATCCTATGCTACAGATCTGATCATACCATTGGTCGGACTCTCGAGGGTGCCTTGAAGATTGTCCCCGTCCCACAAGTTTATTTTTATGTCTTAAAATATATCAACCTACCGTGTGCTTTGGAGACAGTTGATCAGAGTACTAGGTCAGACCTAGCTTTGTGAGAAGGTATTGAGTACCTTTCCGCTCGGTGCACTGTCGAGAAAACCCAAAGAAAGAGAAAGAAAAATCATTGGAGGGTACTAGCAATGACTTCTCAACATTGATAGATAAACCCCTGAATTAGCGCACAGAAACAGGAAGAGATAATGCATTAAGCAATACATGCCATATTCCCTGCAGTTGAAAGGTGATAGCGGCTACTGGGTCAGAGGAAATAAGTGAGTTGTGCGTGTCTGCAAATCTTAAAGAATGAATATAAAGGTGCCACAATGACCAGCAACAACTGACTCCTACCTCTTACGGCGGAAGCGAAAGCGAAGTTCATCGTCACTATCAGAATCACGCTCTTCTCGAAGCCGTTTGTGGCTTCGAGGGGCAGCTGACTCCGACTCTGTCCGAGCCAGAGACTGAGATCGAGACTCTTCAGTACCTTGTTCACTTACGGGAGGTTCCCGGCGACTTGCTGCCTGACTATTGTCGACAGATTTGCGGCTGCTAACCCAGTAGTGCTCACCAATGCCGAAGGCTTTGCGTGTTACTTCCTCCAGTGGAACAATGACAGTCTGTATTCGATGGCGAGATTGATTACCATCGCCTTTTCTGCGGAACTTTTTGAAGTTTTTCCGTCCATTCCATCGCTCATCCCACCTGCTGTCCTCGTCAGTTACCTTTCGGGCCGGCATTTCCATCTCTTCCACAATGACAAGCCCCTTTAAGTTCTCAACGTCTTTCAGAGAGCTCTGCAGCTCAGCTTCTTCTTCCTCCCGGCGTTGACGTTGGGCATCCTCTTCTGCCTCTCGATGTTGCCGAGCGGCCTCGAGCACGTCTAGTTTCTGACGTTTCGGCCGATGCACTTCCTCCTTTGGACGAGCTGTTGAATCATCCAAGGGTTTGAGAACAGTTTCCACGCGACGCCGCTTCATTGCGTTGGCTCCTGGAAGAAGGTTCGAGAGCACGTCTTCCTCCTCCTGCAGACTACTGCGCGGTTGCGATTGTTGCCTGGACGAAGGCTCTATGTCCATAGCGGGCAGAGAATCTACAACGGCATCCTCTTCGTCTGGAGGATGGGCTGGAATAGCATTGATGTCGAAACCATCATCGAATGTTTTCATTTTACTAACGAAGCCGCGCACGCGCGGGCCTTTTGACTTAGTCTTAGTTGGTTGGCTGAATTCCTCGACTGGCTGGGAATTCGCTATTTGAACATCTTCAACGGGTGTCGAGACAGGTTGTGATGCCGGTGTCGCATTTTCATCCTGACTTGGTGTAGGCTCAGGCGATGGCAATGTGCGACGCAGTGATAAGGCATCATTTGCTAGAATTGCATCCAGAAATTCGCTCTGTTCAATCACGCCCTGATTGGTCTTACGCGCAACTTGGTTGCTCAGCTCGATAGACCACTCCTCATAGCGTCCCTTGGCACGAAATCGAACAAGAACAACCCCTCCGGGACCATCTCTTTGGCTCCCGATACCTTTCTCACCCGCTGCATTTCTCATAAACTGTACGATCTCGTCCGCTGTAGTAACGTCATTCTCAACCTGATACAACAAGGCTTTTCCATGCCCATTGGTGATAGGGTCTTGTAAATTTTCAAATTGTGCAGCATCGCCAAAAACAAATATATAATCTTCGAAGAGATTAACACGATCTGGGTTTGGTGCAAATGACTCCGCGGGTCTGAGGACGAGTTCTTTGCCGGGCGGCGGAAGATGCTCTGTTGGATCTGGCCATGCTGATTCGAAGTCGACCTCTAACGGGGACAACGACTCGAGATTTTCCAGGTCACTCGGTGTCGCAGCGTAGACAAGTGCGTCAATGTAAGAGTTCGCGACAATGTATTTCCCATTTACCAGAGCCTGTAACCCTTTGGCTGTGTTACGTTTGCTCTGTACAACATGTGTGGTTTTGCCAGCAACATATGGAATAACCGTTTTGATATCCAGGTCTTCGAGGCGGGAACGGACATGGGCTAGAGGGTCCTTCGCCTTGAGCTCCTTGGATGAAAGGGAAAATGTGAGCACGGTAGGTTGCCATTGGATCCTAGTATGCGACCACTCATTAGCCGGTATATGGCAGCTTCGAGTAATATACGGACCGCAGCAAATGTTGGTATTTCCCCAGCTTGACAGTATGCTCCTCATCAGTCAGGTTGACACTCGCGCCATTTATATGCACCCCATCCACTGTTGTCCCGCACTTGGAGTTCTGGTCAATCACCGTAATTTCCGATTTCGCGTAAATATGGGACTATGCCAAGTCAGTGAAAAGGAGTACATCAGCAATAGCGAACACTGTACCCCATCACCAGGCTTAACAGGAGATACTTCGATTACCACATGCTTCCGCGATATCGAGCTGTGTTGTATGGCATGTTGGACTAGGGGAAAAAGTGAATTAATATCTTTGTCATGAAGTAATAGAAGGGGCAACGCTACCGCCATCTCGCCTTATTCGACCAAAGAGATACTTCTGGCCTGGTCGCAACCACACGCGCTTTCCTGGGCGAATTGTTAGCCCACAACTAACGCCACGGTAGGCTGAATACTACCTACCATCCAAGAAGTCGCCCTCCGAATCAAGGATCCACATGAGGGGTGGCCAGTCAAGATGCTATCCTCCGGGTGATGCCGTTGAAGCGCAAATGCCATGCAAAGCACGTGAAGTGGCTACTAAAGCGCGCTCTCACGTGACTAGGCGTCGTAATGCTGCCTGCTTGGGAAATACGCGTTTTCTCGCTGTCTGTACGACAGAGCGCGGCGGGTCAATGTATAGAATATGGAGCCACAAGGTGACCCGCCTACTGAGGACATCCCTTCCACTTCGAGGGAATCATTAGATGAATATGCGACGTTGAAATATCATTTACTGGGTCCGTCCTTGACTAAAGCAGGCCAGGATGCGGTCGACCAGCAGCAGGTGAGCTTTACTAACTTCATGTGTCATTTACGCAGCAGCTGAGTGATACCAAGGTGTCGGAGATCATATATAATGCATCGAAAGGATCGAAGTTCTTCGATCACGAGCAAAATCGTGATCGGATCCTGACGGGAAAAATCGAGCGCATCTTAAAAGAGAAAGCCCGTCTAGAAAATTTGGACCTGTCCCAGGACCTACGGCGGGCGGACCAGCTTTTAGTTGAGTTAGAACTCAGTCGTGACTTGTCGCAATACATTATTCACGTCGACTGCGATGCTTTCTTTGCTGCAGTGGAGGAACTGGACCGGCCTGAATTGAAAACCGTCCCTTTCGCTGTAGGGAAGGGGGTCTTAACTACCTGTAATTATGAGGCTCGAAAATTTGGCTGCCGAAGTGGTATGGCTTCATTTGTAGCCAAGAAGCTTTGTCCCCAGCTTATTTGCCTGCCTCAGAACTATGAGAAGTACACTGCCAAGGCGCAGGAAATTCGGGCTATTTTCTCGCAATACGACCCGCTCTTCGAAAGTGCTAGTATAGATGAGGCATATCTCAACATAACCTCCTACTGCACAGAAAACCAACTCGATCCGGAAACCGTGGTTAATCGCATGCGAGCGGAAGTGCTGGAGAAAACAAACATCTCAGTTTCTGCGGGCATCGCAGCTAATGCAAAGATCGCCAAGATAGCATCTAATCGCAACAAACCAAATGGTCAATTTTGTGTTCCTAACGACAGAGATGCTATTTTGGACTTCATGAAAGAGCTTCCAGTGCGCCAAGTTAACGGTGTTGGCCGAGTGTTTGAACGTGAGCTGGACGCTGTTGGAATCAAAACATGCGGTGATATCTATCCTCAACGCACGCTGTTGACCAAGCTTTTTGGTGAGAAGGCATTTCATTTTCTGGCTCAGTGCTACCTTGGTTTGGGCAGAACGAAGATTCAGCCTGTGGAAAACTATGAGCGAAAAAGTGTCGGGACAGAGAGCACATTTACCGAAATGGATGGTAAGGAAGAGCTCAGGGGAAAGCTTTGGTTGACTGCTCAGGAGCTTGAGAAGGACTTGACTCGTACGGAATTCAAGGGCCGTACATTGGTGCTCAAAGTAAAGTTGGCCACATTTGAGGTTCTATCGCGACAGTGTCAACCGCCAAGGGCCGTGTTCTTAGCCAAAGATCTTTACGCGTTCTCTCTGCCGATGCTGGAAAAGCTCGAGAAGGAAATCCCTAACTTCAAATTGCGCCTTCTTGGTCTTCGCTGTAGCAATTTGGTCAGCACTAAGAAAGGAGGGATTGACTTCTTCGGTTGGGCCACGCGTTCCAAACATACCGTTGAATTGACCCCGGATGCAGCTGAACAAGAGATCAGTGCGGAAGAAGCATTCGAGAGAGCTGCTCGCCAAGAAATACAGGAAGACATGAACGACCTGGAGAAGCTGAGTCAGGAAATATCTGACCATAACGAGGTTAATGGGTCAGGAGAAACCCCCTTCAGCCCGTCAGAGCCTCAACCTACGTATTGGAATTGTCCCATTTGCTCGAAACCACAGCCTGCTGATGACAGAACCTTCAATGACCACGTCGACTACTGTCTCTCGAGACAAACTATCAAGGAGGTTATCCAAGGGGCTTCACAAGATAGTGAGCCCGTCCCACTGAAAACACGGAAACGAAAGAGCACATCGCAAGAGCCGGTTGACCCACGCCAAAAGCGACTGTTTTTTACGTGAAATGGGCGAGCTTTCTCCTTCATTGGTATACATAACCTGAGCAACGGTGTCGAGCTCTCGGGGGCCAGGAGACACAACGTCTTGTCCATCGATCAATAAACATGAAGTTCTGCGAACTGGTCGGCGAAAGGTACCACCCATCCAGTGTTTCGACCGGGCTCCATGTTTCATTTTTGCCGTCCGAAGGGCGTCGCTCAGCCTGGAAACGAGGACTTCCGCAAGACATTGTGCTCACCACAGTGAGGAACCCCTTGGAATACCGATCTCATCTGAAACCTGGGGTACTCGTTGTTTACCCTCCTTACTTTGCCTGATCTTGACGTGACAGTACCCGCATATCCCCCACGATTGTCATTTTGTGTTTATACCCGGAGGACTATATATTGAATATCAATTTCATGTTGATTGAAAAGACAAGGAGATCACGAATGGACCCGTATATATTGAGAGCAATTACTCCCTGATGGGGGAAAGTATCCTGAGAGTCCCCGAGAGTGCCAATTCATTTTTGCAGAATTTTTCCTCTCCAGGACCATCTGCCGATATTGATCGGGATGGGGCGGTGCCTCAGCACATGGCCTGCAAGAAGGTGGACTGACCAGGGACTATCATAATAAAATAGTAGAAAATCTGTATTAAAGGATGGCTGGAAAGGATTCCGATATTTTTTCGATGGATGAAAATTTCTTTGGATGTTTTAGATTATTATGATTATTATTATTATTAGTATTATTTTCTAATATTGTCTAATATTTTGTAGTATTTCCTAATATTTTCTGATATTTTCTGATATTTTCCTCTGGAAATGTAGTTCAAAGGGAAGGGAAAACCTGGGCGGTGAAATAAGCCACTAAGCCCGATATGGCGACATGTTTAGGTTAGTGTTGTTGGATTTGGTTTAGTTCGGCATCAGCTTCGAACATCTGGAAAGGTTGCGGTGTTGGCACAACAAAAATAATCATCTTCAACTCACCACTCCCGCCCCCCGATTCCTTCGGATAATCTCCTCTCACTAATCACATACTTTAGTCGGCTCGGTTACTGACCTAGCCAGCTCGTTTCCCTTCTCTGGCTGGTGCCATCATGCTTGCAGATCTTCGTGGAGTGCCGCAATGTCATGAGTCGCCCTCCATTCCGCCTCTCGAGTCCCGCAACTATGACCTCCGATAAACAAGCCGCCAACGGCCCTATCGCCAAACCATTCACCCCATCCCTCAGCGCAGCGTTCAACCGATCAACCAAATCGCCTCTAACCCCGAAACTGGCCACTCCTGCGGGCCACCGCACCTCCAAGCGATTCATCCCTTCCGAACACCCGACCTCCAATTCCAAACCAGATTCCGAGTCGGTCTACCTGAGTGCGAACGTTACCCCTCGATCCGGTCCTCGAACCACTAGACGTGATGGACCAACGTCCACCCCAAACATTCCTTTGAATGGGCCTCACCCGCCGTCTTACATATCTGCGAACGGTTCAACAGTGAGAAAGCGGTCGGACCGCAGTCCAATCCGAGCAGGGGGGAAACTCGAGCCTCCGAGAACCACCAGGGCCAAAACCCTGACAACAGAGCTACCGCGCTCACGACCAAATTCGGTTTGTGGAGCACTCCCTAGCTCGCCCATGTTTTTCCATGCTTCCGATGCGCGATCGAGTCCCGATGTCGACAGTCGACCAAAACCAGTGGCAAAGCCATCCCACCCCACTTTCGTGTATGCAAATGGAGACCAAGAGAGCCTGCCGGAGGAGCGGAACACGGTACCACTGTATAAAAGGCACTCGAGTGGATTAACTCGCTCTGTAGTCGGCGCCAAACCTCCCTCGGCGTCCCCGCGAGTGGTGTCCCCCAGATTAAATGCCACCTCTCCCCGTCTTTCAGATGGAGTAGGTTCTCAGGTCGGCTCCCAGGTTGGCTCGCAAATTGGCTCGCAGACTGGCACACAGTTTGGCTCCCAAATTGGCTCGCGATTTGACTTCTCGCCCCAAATCGCCGCGCACATGCCGAGCCCACCCATGAGTCATTTCTCTCCGAGACCAGCTGCGTCAACTCCGAGACATATGAAATCATCCAGCGTCGACTCGGGACACAGTGCCTCCTCTCCAAGAGAGTCCTTGCGGCCAAGCCCTATCATTTTATCCCCATCAGACACTAGTGTCGATGCGAGCGCTATCGCTTCTGAGCCCATCCCGGGACTTAGACCCCGGGTTTTCAGTCATGGATCTGCTGCGTCTGTAGAGACCCATGATTCTGCGCTGCAAAGCCCAGTCAAATCCGAATCGGGGCAAGCGAAAGATGGTGTCGCTGTGAATGCCCGGACGGAGCGCAAGATTCTCGATCTCGAAATCAGTAACTCGTCACTCCTCGCAATCAATCGCACCCTCGAACGTGAGATGCGGAAGCAGAATGCGGAGCTGCGAAGATATCGACGCCTCAGCCGCGCAGGTCGATTGTCCATGGCACCATCTAGCCGTTCCGTTTCTGTGGCATCTCTGGGCATTGAGGCCGAAATGAACGAGAGTGTTGAACAGGAGCACTCCTCAGTCCGATCGTCCGAAGAACTATCCGACCCAAGCGATGAGGAGTCTGTTATGGACGAGGGTGGTCTTAGCCCTGATTCCTTAGCCGAACACGATGCGCGACATCGTGCCCAGGATGAGAAGAAATTTTTCATCGATCTGGCTAAACATCAAGAGCTTCTGGCCGACAGCCAGAAAATGAACCAGAGCCTGAAACGCTGCCTTGGTTGGACCGAGGAGTTGATCAATGAGGCCAAGAAAGCCCTTGAGTATTGTGTGCACGTAAACGACATCCAACTGGGAGGACGGGTCCTCGCGCCAGAGGAGATCGGTGACCTCGGGGAAAGTGCCCGAGGGCTATTGAGACCGAGTGATCCTCCCGATCTCTCTTACCTACCCAAATTACCAGATTCGGAACCAGATTCGGAGACTGATGAGACTCTCCAGGACCGCCACGGAGACAGCCTAGACGGCATAGAGTAACCTTTACCCCACACCGAACCATCTTGTACCTCTTTTTTTTTGTTTGCATCCACTCGTCGGCACGTCTACATGGTTTGGATTTTCCATTCCACTCAGCAACTGTGTGCATCGTGACCAATGCTGGCATTGTCCGAACGGGATACCCATCGTTCTCTCCCGTCTTTTTCTTCTTTTCAATCTGATTTTCTCTAATCTCTGTAAGCGATAGACGGCCGGCTTTCCTATCTTGGTAACCGTTGCTAGATACCCATGCGCATAATGAGCTTGACATGTTCGATTATATGGATTATGAAGGCACGATAAACAGGCTTATTCCCAGGATATAACTCAATGATATTCATTCACTTCTAGATGATCTACCCTTCCATGACTGTGGACATCTCATAACCCGAAAGGGAAACCCTAACCATCCAACCTTGAAGACTGGACTGTAACTAAACATCGATAACAGAAAAGACAAGCCCCAGCAAAAATCCCACGACAGTTAAAACCCATTAACCCAGAGAGACAGATAACCAAGAGCAACCATCCACAAGACACATCAAAGCAAAAAAGCAAATCAATACAAAGTCCAGACTAGGACACCATTCCTAATCCAGACCCCATGCCACCTAGAAAATCCACTCAACGAACCAGATAGTCCTGTACCATCTCGACGCCAAATACACCACCGAAGCTTTAATCCCCAAAGAATCCCTCACCCAGGACATGAAACCCAGATACACAGTGAAAGCGAACAAGATCAGCACCACCAGACCCGTGACGAAAGTCCTCCATAGCGAGACTAACGATAGACCCATTTGCATCAACGCCGGGGACGTTATCAGCCTGGGCAGATGCATTTGCATCCGGAAAGACAACAGCCTCGGGGAGTGTTTCGTCGCCGTCGAGGAGAAAGTACGACTGCCACTCGGGTGTGAGGTCGTCGATGACGGAGCTTGGGAACTGGGGCAGCGACCATTGGTCTTCTATTGGCCAGAAGTCGGGGACGTCGTCGGGCCGGATGAAGATTGTGGCGGCGATTTCGTCTTCGAAAGAGATGAGGTTTTCGTCGAGTGCTGTGCTCCAGGATGTGAGGCTTGTTGTGATGGATGGGGGGTCTGATGTGAGGCTTTCGGTGTCCTGGTCGGTGGTTGTGAGGGAGGGAGTGGATGGTGACTCGTTGCATGAGGTGGGTGATTGTGTGGAGGGCGTGTTGCTTATGCTCGTCCATGTTTCGGTGGTCTCGTTCATGGAATATGTGTTGTTGTGATTGGAGGTGGACATTTCGGGTACTGGTGGATGGTCGGGGGTGTATTTGGTGGGAATTATAATGCTTTGCTTGATATATGTTGGTCTATTGTATTTGATGGATGTATGTAGTGGTTTTTGATGGGTTCTATGTTTCTTTTATGACTTGATGGGTGGATGGTGGTGTTAGGTGAATGGAATGAAGGTGAATGCAGAGGAGGGAGTATAGAATGGGTTGATGGTGAGTCAAAGAGGGTTTCCGTGGTATGAGCCGGATTATATACTGTCTTTAGGGTAAATGAGGTCTTTGTGACATACATGAGTATGTCATGACAATTCGACAAAGATGTGTACTTCTGTTTGTATATGAATTTGTACCTACATCAGGTACCATCATTTATGACAGCCCTCTCTATTTGAAAAAGAAAAGAAAAGACTTGAAAAAAGCAGAAACAATACTAGGATCATGGTTTATGTATACAACCTATGATGTACAGTTGAAATACTATATCTTACACATTTGATGGCCTAACAGAACCCCCAAGCTCACTCAGGTCGTCCATCACCAACCTGGTGACCAGCTGTGTAGTTTCCAAAGCAAGCGTATTGGTACGCAGCCTTCTCCTTCAGCTTCGGGACACCTTTCAGGAAGTCCTTGACAGCACAGAAGCCATTGATGGAGGACTCGCATCCATCTAGTCCTTTCTGCGAAACAGGAGCACCGTTCAGCACAAATCGAATGAGGTCTGTTGTGTGAGGCGTCGAGGAAAGATCCGGGTTCTTATACTGCACAGCATCCAACTTGTGGAAGTTGGTGCCTTTCGGGCAGGTCCAGATTTCCGAGATCAGATGTGCACCGAACGGTGTGAGCTCGTTGAGTTGAAAGGTGCGGGGCACAGCGTGATCCACATTGCCGGGCAAGCCCTTGGATCCATGATTGAAGTATTCCAGGCCCAGAGCCGTCAGCACGGCGGAAATCACGTCGTCGTGGGACATGTCCATGTACAGGGGCTGGTTGAGAGGGAATGTGGCCGGGTTCGAGTCAATGGTGGCATTGATACTGGTATCACTAGTTGCAATCCGGTTGCCCTCCAATCTGGCTGCGAGCTCCAGCACGTATCCAATACCTTGGGCACGGCCAGTTGGGGAGCCAAACCCATAGTTGCCGTAGAACTGGATATCGATAAAGTACTCAAAATCGCGCCATTCCTGCTCCGTAAAGAGCGAGCAAAATGACGAGCTGCCCAGCGCGGCAGTTTCATAGGGGCAGAGACTCAGCATCCCTACCACATCGTTGGCCGTAAGGTTGAAATTAGGAGGGACGAATATTGACAGCCTTTTCAGGGCATTCTTGGTGAGACTAGGTATGAAGGCTTCCCCGGCATCATCGCTGGAAAGATTTAGAACACGGGACGAGTGGGTGCGTGAAGCTATGTCTTACCCTTCTCCTTGATCTCCCGGGCAAGAACTGTCGGAGGCTAGAGTGTTATTGAATTTGGAGCCTTCGTGTGTGATGACAAGGTCATAATGCGAGGAGGAGCTATTGGTACCGTTATTTCCAAAGAAACCGCCTAGCAAGTTAGCAGAGCACACATGGATCGATGGGTGGTGGACGCACTCAACCACCAGCGGGCACTCTCTAAGATTCTCGCCTGGTCTGTGGTCCTGAATATCGGCTTCGATCGCTCGGTCCCATTAGGGTAGATGTTCAAGGAAGCATCATAACTCGAGACGCCAACCGGTGCCCGATAGAGCGCCCGCCCGTATTTGGACCAGATATTTGCACCGGACGTGACCTCAGTCGCAGCGCCAGAGACTAGCAGAAGATCCTCTCCTAGCAAATACTCCCACTGGTTCAAGAACGACAGGGGTCCGTGACCGACCGTCGCGTTCTCATGGCGCTTCGTGTAATTCTTGAGCTTCTGAGCAAAATCTTCAATGGCACCACCGTCCAGCCACCACGACGTGGGGTACCGTTGGCCGTGTCGATGGAGGACGTGAACCTGGGACAGCTCACAGCCCCTAGGGACACCCTTCGATACCTTAAATCCGCTGACATCCTTATACGGGCTAAGGTTGGCCCAGCTTGTGGAGATGTCGAATCCAGACGGGTAGGTGGCACCAGTCGGACCAGATACCGCAGCCGATGAACTCGAAGTGGGTGCGGCCTCGCCAATTACTGCCTGAAAGGCAAGTAGGACTGCCGTTGATTGCCAGAACTGCTGCATCGGTATCTCTATGCGAATCGTATTCGGAGTGTCAGTGCTCAAAACACAATTATGGGCAGATGGCGGGTGGTGGTCTGTCTTAAATACAGACCGGTTAATGACCGGTCAAGGGGACCAGATAATAAAGTGAGCTTAATTTAACTTGCTAATAATCGAGCCATATTGCTTCTGGGTGGTTCAATGGATGGATCCATCTACGCGGCGCGTTCCGTTACTGGAGGATCATCGTGCCTGCAGATCTGTGCAATCGGCCATGGCCTGATTTTGGCCGAAGCATACTTGGCGGAATTAGCCTACTGTAAGGGTGATCCATTGGGTGATTTATCAGGCAAGACGTACGTACTCCGTACCTAAAAAAGGGATTATCAGCCATTATACGGAGTAGAGCTTCATTTCCCGAGACTACCGAGTCGAACTCGGGATCGGGCCAATTGTCTGTGGAACAAAATACTGTTGAGTTTGACAATGCTCAGATCTTCTCGAACGATGGGATTTGATTCCTTCATAATAATTGCATAATATGAACCCCAAATACAAGGAGAGCTTGAACGGTGAAGCTTAATGGGAGGTAGGGCAAGTGTCGTGATGGGATGGTGCCAATACGAATTTTCTTGAAGTTCAAGTCATGCTCTGGAGACCAGATATAGTGGTAGGACTCGGAATTACTACTATCTTTCAACATCATAAGATAAATACTATAAATCGTTGGCCTGGCTATCAAAAAAAAAAAAACCTCTCCATTGGCTCTGATATATGTTTGAGGTGTGGATTCAGTTACAACTGAAGGTAGAATAGGTATCCAACAATCTAATCCCCCCAGGAACTATCTCACTATCACACAGCAACGCGAGGGTACGAGGGTACAAGAATGGTACATTAAGAAGAAGTGAGCGTCGTAAAGTATGCACAAAACATAAGGGGTAATGGATTATGTATTGAGAACAGGTATCTAGGCGGTGGTTTCTTCAGCGTGTTCATGCTTGGGCTTCTTCTCCTTCTTCTTCTTTTCGTCCTTGCCCTTCTTCGTCATGGCATCCGCCATAAGCTGCTCGAACGCCATGTAATCCCCCTCCTCCTCCGGGTCGCGCTCCGCCTGTATGATGTTAGTGTCAAACAGTGTAAGAAATAGTGAGATGTCGAGTATGCCTACCTTTAGATAAATATTGCCTGCAATGACTAGGGCATGAGCACGTTCAACCCGTTTGTCTAGCTTGATCTTCTTGTCGCTGAGGACTTGATCGCACACATCGCGCAGCACACTTTGAATCTCGAACTTGCTGCCCCGCCACGCCGCCGCGAGGATCTTGCCAGTGACTTTCTTCTCGTATTCAGCTCTCTTCTCATCGGTCCAGTCTTCACCGCCACGCTCCTCCAGTTTAGCCATCTCTTCCATGGTCATCTGTGCGTCGATAGCAGTCGAAATAGTAGTCCATGTCTCCTTAGCCAGAGTGCCCTTATCCTTCAGCCGCGAGAAGAAGCCCGAGATACCGAGGAACTTTTGTGACTTGACGAACGAGCTACCTTTCTGGATGTATGTCTGACCGATCGCATGCAGAATTTCAAGACCAAAGGACTCCATCTTCAGATTCTCCACCTCGAGGCGGATTTTTTCTTCAAACGCGCGAGTCACGTCAGCGCCCTTGTCCGTTTCGGTCCAGACACTGATCTTGTCCACCAGGTTTGCGGCCAAAGTGTTGACTCGTTCCTCTCGAGCCTTCTTCCTCTCCAGTTCGTACGCAGCCAAGCGCTCTTCCTGCTCCCGAGACAAGGCGCCCTTCTTCTTCCCCTTCTTGCGCAGCTCCTTCTCTTCAGCAGACAGACCAGCTGCCTCCATCCGTGCTTCCTCCTCCGACTTGTCCATGATGGCTTGTTGACCGAGATAGCGACGAGGCGTACTTGTGCCAGAGCTAGGCGTCGGGGTTGATTTTTCGGACTTTTCTTCGGAAGCCGTGGTGTCGGCAGCAGTCGGAGTAGCTGCCGCAGCGCCCTCCGCGGAGGTACCAGCCGCCGCTTTGGTTTCTTCATCATGGATATTAAGTTTCTGTTCCGCGGATGCAGCCAGTTCATCCTCCTCCATCTCCTGCATGGTGATATCCATCGTAGTGGTAAGATCCTTCATGAGCGAAATTTCACCAATAAGGTCGACGAAAGCATTGCCACCAAAGATCATGCTGAAGAACTCGGACGGGTCCTCTGCAACGGTAAATTAGCGATCAACCAGTTCTCTACTGTACCAGGCACACATACCGAAACCACCACCGGGGACAGCATCCTCCTTGCCAAATTTATCATAACGCTTTCGCAGCTCTTCATCGCTGAGGACTTGGTAGGCTTCTCCAATCTGGCGGGAACAGGTAAGTATCAAGGGCCAGAGGGAGAGAAAGTTGTAGAGCAAGGCACGAGGGAGTAGCGTACCGCCTGAAATCTTGCATGCGCAGTCTCGTCGCCGGGGTTCTTGTCTGTGGATGGTTAGAATCACCACGAAATTCATGGTCTGAGCAACAAAGCCATACCGGGGTGAGTGACAATGGCAAGCTTCCGGTACGCCTTTTTAATTTCCAATTCGGTGGCCGTGGGAGGCACACCCAGGGCATCGTAGTAAGTAGTATCTGCGACCATGACGCGAAAGTTTGCGGAGTTCAACCCAACAGGACGCAGTATATCCCGGTGGTCCCCAAGGTCACAGAGCCGTGAACGTAACGGATATGATGAAAAAAGGTTATGACCAGAAAGGAAAAAATGAGAAGACGAGGACAGCCACGATAGTAGGAGTAGTAACAGTACCTATGAGAAGTAAGTCTGTACTGACCAACTACTTAGTACTAACTTTGGAACTCTTTTTTTTTTTTTTTTCTGCCTGACGATGCTTTTCCGATGACAGTTTCGTCATGCGCGCGGGGCGTTTGGCTTGTATTGTCCCCGTACGGTCATCGGTATCGTCAGCCACACTTATTATTGCATCTCTCCTGCATGGCATGCGTTGTTCCTGGCAGTAATGGTTCTGCATACACAGCCTCTTTCTCTTCAGCCACAAAAGCTAGAGCTAATGAACATCTTACGTTCTTTTTCTCTCTCTCTCTTTTTTTTTTTTTTTTTTTCCCTTCCTTCTCTTCCTTTCATCAACCCACTCCCCTTCCTCTTCCCTTTTTTCTCTTTCTCTTTTTTCCTTTTCACCTCTCTCCTCCCTGAATTCCGCTTCTTCACCTTTTCACCTTTCATCCGCTAGTCAATTGTCTTTCCTCATCTACTCCGTACACTATCCTCTCTATCTTCTCCCAATCACCTCAAGTCTATGAGACTATTCGCAATCTGTCCACTTCTATCCAGGAACAGATCTGCAACCCCTAGCCGTTTCACTCCCCACATACTTATTCCATTGTCTTTTGTATGACTATCAGCATTTTAACACACCCTATTAATTTTTTAATTTTCTTGATTATTCCTTAATTTCCCTTCCATTTCACCCCCGTACTTGGCAATTGTACATACAACCAGCATCATGCGTGCTACCGACGCCATCTATTACATGCTTCACCCTCACCAGTTGAGGTCCATTATCCAATGGTAGGTTTTTTGCTTCCTGTTTTCGGTTGATTTACAATTTGAAGCTGTTTGTGCCAACGCTTACAGAGGTTCCTTGCTCCCTCGCGATAGGAAAGTCTGGCACAACGCAGTACATGAACGCGATGAGAAAAATGAAACAGAAACACAGAAAGCGTGTTTCAAATTCCTGGACATGACAAGTCGGAGTTTCAGCGCGGTAATCAAAGAGCTGCATCCTGAACTGCTACTGCCCGTGTGTGTCTTCTACTTGACTCTTCGCGGCTTGGATACCATCGAAGATGACACATCAATCCCTCTGGAGACGAAGGAGCCACTCCTACGGCAGTTCAAGGATTTTCTCGAGCAGGATGGCTGGACCTTTACTGGGAATCGACCAGAAGAAAAGGATCGTGAACTGCTGGTTCAGTTTCACAATATCATCACCGAGTTCAAGAAGATGAAGCCAGCCTACCAGACCATTGTCAAGGATATCACTGACAAGATGGGCAACGGTATGGCGGATTACTGCAGAAAGGCCGAATTGGAAGATGCGAGCGTCAAGACCATCGAGGAATATGACCTCTACTGCTACTACGTCGCCGGCTTAGTCGGTGAAGGCCTTACTCGTCTCTTTGTTGAGGCGGGGTTCGGAAACCCGGCGCTAATCACCCGTGTGCGCCTGCACAAGTCCATGGGTCTTTTCTTACAGAAGACAAACATCATCCGTGATGTGCGGGAAGACAACGATGACAGTCGGCGATTCTGGCCCAAAGAAATTTGGTCCAAGCACGTCGCCGACTTCGACGACCTCTTCAAACCGGAGCACCGCGAGGCTGCTCTCAATTGCAGCTCGGAAATGGTTTTGAATGCTCTGGAGCACGTTGAGGAGTGTCTGTTCTACCTCGCTGGCTTGCGTGAGCAAAGCGTTTTCAATTTTTGTGCCATTCCCCAGTCCATGGCTATCGCCACCCTTGAACTTTGCTTCCGCAACCCGGACATGTTCAGTCGTAATATTAAGATCACCAAGGGCGACGCCTGTCAATTGATGACAGAGTCGACGCAAAATCTTCATGTTCTCTGCTCGGTCTTCCGCCGCTATGCGCGTCGGATCCACAAGAAGAACACTCCCAAGGACCCCAACTTCCTCAAGATCAGCATCATTTGCGGAAAGGTAAGAGATCGCTATCTCTTCAGTGCACCCACACCAACATTCTAATTCCTCCTAGATTGAAAAGTTTATGGACACGATCTTCCCTCCGCAATCTGCAGCCGAGGCTAAGCGGAAGGTGCTCGGCGAGCTCTCTGAAGCTGAAAAGGAGAAGGCTAGACTGGAGGCTGAAACGCGCCAGGATATGTTCTTCATGTTGGCTTTGATGGGAGTGGTTGTGCTGATCGTATCGATCGTTATGGTATGTGTCTTATGGTTGTTCATCGCCGTCTACCACGCTGACCAGTACGTTCAGATTATCACCGCCTGGTTATTGGGTGCCCGCTTCGACCTCGCGTGGCAACAGTTGAAGCAGGGCAACTTTAGCCCGCCTCGCCATCTTCGTGAGGAATTGTAAGCCTGTGTTACGGATTTACGACGCCTTTGTTTTAGCCGCAAGTGACTGCGAATGGCCTTGTTTATATTACCCTTCTTGCCATTCCGCGTATATCTTTAGGTAATAACGAAAATATCTTTTCCTCTTCCTTTCCGCGTTTTTCCTACTTACCGGAATGGTGCAAACCCACCGCTTGCGTGGAAACAGTGTCGAAGTCAACTAGCACGGATGTCAAATTGCAATCCAGCCCTTTCATGGCTGTGGTTGTGCCGAAGAAGTGCTGATATTGAGTGGAGAGATCTCCGACCAGTGAAGTACTAGATGTGTGTCCTGCAGCTCCGCTGAGATGGCAAACATCCATTGACGATCTGGAACATGATCGTACCTATACTCGTAGTGCTAGTTGAATGCCATTGATTCGCAATATGACCTCGTTGTTCGGAACCTATGTCACTATGACCTTCGCTTTTCCTTTCCTGATACTCTACTCCGTACTCATTGCAAACATCCCGCTATCATCATCCCATTTCACACCCATCCGTTCCCAAACGGAATGTAGGTTTCTGGAGCTTGTTCATTCGACAGGCATCATTACATGCATTCACTCCTGTGATAGACTTCTACTTGCGTTTCAAGGGGCCATTGTATCGAATTGCATGAAGTCTAAATTGTTTGATCCACGTTCATCTAGCTCGTCGGAGATATGGTCGTTATCTTGGACCGCATTTGATATAATAATACAAAATCTTCGAAGAATCCATGAGGTAAGGCACTGGAGATGATGGAATGCAAGGGATGCCACTATCTACACCGGAATCAAACCTGCGATCTTTACAACTTTGTCCCGACAGGGTCGGGATTTGTCTTGAACTCGAAGGACTTGATATTTTCCAGAGGGGAACCCGCCGGGACCGCATCAACCCGTGTGTGAAAAGAAGCCATGTCTTGTCCCCGTGGCTCGTTTGGGATGGTTCTTTGCATACTCTCGCCGTAGCGGCTCGGTGGAATGAAACAATCATAGTATCGTGGCAGAATAAGACCCAGCAACATGGCCAGCATACACAGGTGAGCCAGAATGAAACCGGCAATCATCATGGGATCATACCGCAACGTGTGAAATTCCGGGTAGGCAAAACTGAAGATGATAGCCAGAATTGGAGCGCTGATATACCGCAGTAGCACTGGCCAGAAAACAGGAATATTCCAGTTTCGACCGCCACCGACGATGTGGTTGAGATCGCGTCGGAGTTGGTTGCCCTACAGTCGGCGTCGGAATCCTATTAGGTTAAATGTACAGAGTTACACCTTGGGTTAGCTTACCGAGTAGAATGCCAGAAACCAGAGCCGGCGGAGGACAGCGTTTCGATTCCAGAACCTGGCTGACTCCGACTCTGGAGTTGTCGCGATACAGACGGCGACTGCGACACATACAATATACAGGCCAAACCCTGCACCCGCCCCAGCCGATGGGTTGGCCGTGCTATGGGCCACTACGACGCCGACAATCTGTCCGGCGAAATAGCCGAAATTGTACACGACAAAGGCTGGCAGCCCCGTCTGGCTTACCACATCGGTCCAGCGGTAGATGGTGGTGGCGCTGACGAGCTCGGACCATACCACGAAGATCAAGGCGATGTTGTTGATCCACCGATCGATGCCGTCGAGCAAGTAGAATCCGAACTCGGTGCAATAGGGAAGACACAGGAGGAAGGAGAGAAGAGTCAGTGTCGTTACGATAGTCGGGCGCGAGAACTTGAGGCCTGCATCGACAGCGAGGGTCGTCACCGCGTCCAGCATCACAAACGCTGAACTGAATCCGAGTACCACAAGGGTGAAGAAGAGCAGAATCGCCCAGAAGTTTGACCCGGGCATGTGAAGGACCGCTTCAGGCAACGTCAAGAAGCCGACGACAAAGGCACCCAGCCGCTCGCCCTCTTGGGGCCACCGTCGCAGGTACCCTACGACGCCGAAGACGGCGAACGCCGCAAAGTTCTCAAATAAGACGTTGCTACCACAGATGAGGATAGCATCCATGACGGCGTTAGAGTGCTTCGCATTATAAGAGGCATAGGAAGTGAAATAGCCGAACCCAATCCCCGTGGAGAAGAAGACTTGTCCCACCGCCGTCTGCCAGACCGTTCCAGAGGTTAGCTGCGAACTCCGCCAGGTCCCCCATAGCAGGCGCACACCTTCACCGGCATTCTCCAGGCTCAGAGACCGGCCGACGAAAATGATAGTGGTGACTATCGGGAGACCCATCGTCCAGTAGACCACGCGCCCGGTCAGACCTACGCCGCGGAAGATGGATACCCAGATCAGGAACCAAATGAAAGCGCTCCAGCCTACCGTCTCTCCGATCACCGCAAGCCCGGGATATTTGGTATATGCGACCACGTCATCATTTCCCTGGCTTAAACTGCCCTCCACGGGGTCGACATTATGAATGACGTCTCTCATATAGAACTCTTCGATCCGACCCTCCCACGGCAAAGGACTGTAAAAGGAGTTGCGGAAATAGTTCATGATCCAGGCCAGGTTGACGGTGAAGTACTGCGTGACAATGAAACTGACCAGGATCGGGCCCAATCCCACGCCCTTGAGTCGTCGATTGATGTTGTTGAAAGCGATCACACTGCCGCCGCGGTAGGCCTGACCGATGGCGATTTCGAGAATAAGGGCAGGAATAGCAATGATGAATACCGCCAGGAGGTAGGGAATGAACCATTGTGCTCCGTAATTGTTATAGACGACTGAGGGGTACCGTAACAGGTTTCCTTGTCCTGCGCAACCACCCATGGCTGCCAGGAGGAAGGCCGCCCGCGAGGGCCATTGATCACGACCATCTTCCGACTTTGGGGGCGGCGGCGCCAGCCATCCCGCAATCTTTTTCAGGTACGGCGCAAGGACCATGATTGCGGCAGATTGAGTAGTAAAAGAGGGTATACAAAATTCCAATCCCTATCCTCGCATATGCATAATGTGACAGATTCCGCGTGTGGAGAAATGTCTGGCATTGTGCGATGAGCTTACCCTTCCAGGGCACTGCCGCAGTTTATACGGCAATGAAAATATGGCAAACCAAAAAGTTTCTTCTGCTCCAATCTTGTTCCTACCAAACTAATCATGGGGAATACTCGGCAGAAGGCCAAGATGCTTGGCAGGTCAATTGTATCAAAGAGTCCTGGACCTCGGGCCCACGCCAAGGGCTTGGATATAAGCGAGATGGCCATTGTCAACCTGTCGTGAAGCCTTCCACTGCGCCTAGAATAGTGGAAATGATGAGAGGATAGCACCGGACAAAGACATCAGCAATCGAGAAATCCCATCAATGAGATTGCTGCTCGTTCCCTTGGCAATGATGGCAAAACCACGCAAGACAAAGCTAGTACCCGAAGAGGCGCAACAAGGTTCTGTTTTGGAACAGAGATCGACGAACTCATACAATAAAGATCCTACGCTGCTCTACTAAATGGCTCACCACTCATTGATTACCGAACTCACCTTCACTTCTGTCATGCTTCTGCTCTCTTTTTTCCGAAATGATTAAGGATAGTAATTTAGTACTAAACAAAGACATGCTTTTAGGAGAAATAAGTGCTACATAGTATGAGTGGTATATATGATTATTCCTACTATTTCAAGAAACTGCCCATCTCATAATTTTGGCAAGTTGTCTGACAAAGTACGGATCAAAGATAAACGTAGTCCCATATAGTTCGGGTAATAGTGAGGCTCAATCATTGATTTCGTCCCTCTTTTCACCAGGGACCGATGACTGGAGTTGCATATCCCAAGTTCCAAAGTTTTATGCGTGAAAGTTCAAGTGCGCTGAGTTCTTTATAATGCTTGGCGTCGGGTTGCCGACGCTCGGGATTCTTTATTCCGCTGAGTTCGGGTGGTAGAACTCCGGAACGGGGAAACCTTCGGCGGTGGGAGGAGCTTTTTGCCAAGACTCTCTACCGCTGAGCTGTGTCCCGTGATCGCTTTTCTCCCCGTCCCGTCTTCCTCATCCCACTGGCAGTTATCGTAGAAGTTTTGTCCAAATTTCTGTCCCCCACCAACCAAATACTACTTATTAAATATATCTCTTGATGGAGTCCGTTGCCTTAATTTATTTATCACTACAAAATCGTAAAAAGCGAGCAATATTGCCCATATAGCCAGACCTGCAATCTCTTCCTTCCCGACATCGTTTCATCTTTTTGATATATCATCAATAGTACAAGTTAATACTAAATATCACTCGGTCCAAAATGGCCGGCAGCGAAACAGCCTTCGCCTACCACGAGCCAGCCATCACCACTATTCTCAACCAGGCGGGATTCCTCCTGGTTCTGAACCTGGTCAATGTCTGCCTGGACAAACTCGTGTACTGCGGGCTGATCGGCCAGCTCTTCATCGGGATCCTCTGGGGCACCCCGGGCGCAAAATGGCTCGATCGCGACATGGAAACTGTTATCCAGCAACTCGGGTATCTCGGTCTGATCATGCTCGTCTACGAAGGAGGCCTGTCAACCTCTCTTCCATCACTGAAGGCGAATCTCTTGCTGTCGCTCGCGGTCGCCATCACAGGCATCGGCGCACCAATGGGTCTATCCTTCATCCTCATCGAATTGCTCTCCGCGACTCCACTCCAGGCCTTTGCCGCCGGAGCGGCCCTCAGCGCAACGAGTCTGGGAACCACGTTCACCATTCTGTCTACCACGGATCTCATCAAGACTCGACTGGGTACGGTCACCACCGGCGCAGCCATGTTAGACGATGTGGTGGGACTGGTAATGGTCCAGATCATTACGAATCTGGGCGGAAGCAGTGCCTCGTTCAGCGCAGTGACCGTTATACGGCCTGTGTTCGTTTCCATCGGGTTTGGCGTTGGTGTCCTGCTTTTGTGCAGATTCGGCATCCGGCCAATTCTGCGCCTTATCCTCGCTCACAGGGAGAGGTTCCCCGAATTCACGGGCACGGTTCAATTCTCCTTCTTAGTTTACACCTCCCTTCTGGTCGGACTGGTGGCCGGGGCAACTTACGCGGGGACATCGAGTCTGTTCGCTGCGTATCTCGCCGGCGTAATGACGTCCTGGATCGATGACTTCTCAAAAGAAACTCCAGACGAGCCCAACTCCGCCCGTCAAGAAAAGAACTCCAACCAAGAGAACCCATCCATTCGCCCGCATACCGCACAATCACCAAGCATACAACCCCAACCTCCGACCGGCAAATTGGTCTACGAAAAGTACTATCACGAACCGGTGACCCGGATCCTCATTCCTCTTTTCTTCGTAAGTCAACACCACCCACCAACAAGGCCCCCAACTAACACCAAACCAGGCATCAATCGGCTTCGCCATCCCCATCACAGAAATGTTCAACGGCAAGATCGTCTGGCGCGGCATCGTCTACGCCATTCTAATGACCATCGGCAAACTCGTCACCAGCCTCTGGCTCGTGCGAATCTCATCCGCACCCATTTCCAGCATCATCCGAACTCTCCAGAAACCTTTCTCCCGCGTAGTCCTCCTCTGCACGCGCTCCGCCGTTCTGTCTAAAAAGAAAAAGAAAGCCAACCCAGAGCCCCCCTCGCAAGATTCGACAACAACCCCCCAGGACCAGTCGACAGAGACCTCGAACCGACAACCCCAACCATCCACTCCAACCCAGTCACCCGGCCCAGAACCCACCGACGAAACCCCCACGGAAAACCCAACCCACCGGTCACCATCTAGCGCCAGCCTCCCCCCGAAACCCAAATCGCTCTATCCGGCCTCCATCCTGGGCCTGGCGATGGTTTCCCGAGGCGAAGTCGGGTACCTGATTGCTTCTTTGGCCGAGTCGAAGGGCATCTTCGGGACCAGCGCTAGTGGGCATTCGTCGGAGACGTATCTGGTGATTGTGTGGGCGATTTCGCTGTGTACGCTGTTTGGGCCGATTTGTGTTGGGTCGTTGGTGAAGAGGGTGAAGACTTTGCAGCGGAAGCGGGTGGATCAGGGCGGGGAGGATCCGTTGGGTGTTTGGGGGATTTAGATTCCTACATAGACAGACTCAAGTGTCTACCTGGTCCTCAATCACTAGGTGTAGATGTTACCTACTAGGAGGCATAGAAGAGTCTTTTTTTGGTAGGATTATCTGCGAAACGGACCGAGTTTGGACAAACTTTCGAGCAGGCTTAAAATATGTATATAATCTAGAGATCCGACTTGATACGGAGTACACGAAGACCCATGATCGAGGAAGAACATACTACTCGGTCACGGGAATATACGATCATCCCATTGCTTCTCCACCGAGGGGATTGGATCGTTTAATTCCCTCCCAATCCTACATCATGGACAATAATTCCCAGTATCCAGACATTCACAGCGAAGAAGCTCAAACTGGCCAGGAATAGTCCCGGGACGAAACTGGATAAGCCGAGGAATTCGAGGTTGTAGCCCTGTTGGAGCCAGAGAGCCTGCGGTGTTCACATTAGTCCTGCCATCACTCTCTTTGTATGTTGGTTTATTTGCTGTAGACATGCTTACCTGAGCGATGACCCATAAAGCCGCAACCGTAAGACCCAACCTCGGGTTCTTCAATAACGATGAAGAAGGGAGGTAGAACGGAAGGAAGATGAGGTACCAAAGGAAATACTTCGTTCATAAGTCAGTTTTCACGTAGAGCTAGGTAGGAATCGAAGCATACCTGACTCGTGCACACTTTGTTGAACGTAACAAACGCAACTGTCTGGGCCAGCATCGCACCCGGTAGACTCTTCTTCGCCAAAACAATCGGGATAGCAACGACAGAGAGAAGCAGCTGGGGGATGAAAGCCAGAGACTCAAAGTTCCCCTGGACGTCTCCCGCAGCGGAGAGATAAAGGAGGGTACTGTAGGGGGAAAAATTATGGCGGTGATCGATGCGAGTCAAATGGTGGAGATACGTATGCTGGGCAAAAGGATAGTCGTAAAGCATGTACATGGAAATATTGAGACCGGAGAAAGTGGCCAGTGCGGTGACGGTGAGAAATAGACGAGATGGAGTGATGAAGTTGAACAGGATGGACATGAGGGTTTGATCTTCTGGCTTCTGCTTTTGCTTTACTGAAGGCGGCGTCGAACCATCGTGCTCTTCGTCCAGCCACCAGATGATGGACGGCCCGTAGATAAAGGGGTAAATTTTGAAATGCACGCCGAGTCCGAGAAGGATTCCAGCAAGAGTGATTCTCCTGCTCAAGACGGCCCATAGCAGGGCAATCACCAACACACACAAGAGTCCCTCGGAGCTCCCTCGGGTACTGATATTCGCGATCATAGGATTCAGTAGCCAGACGCTGGCATATTTGAGAGCCCGCGGAGCGCTCATGCCGTAGAAGGACATGAGCGATTTCGCGATCAGCCACCCGGCCACCACGTCAGAGAGGGCGAAAAGCACCTTGCCAAAAGAGAAGAGCCCTTCCCAGGAGGTGGGTAGAAGCATCCACGCGAGAAGAGGCGTGTACCGGTACGTGTCCCGAGCGTATGGTGAAGCGCCCTGCGAGACATACCGAGCTGCGTCGGTGAAGACCATGTAGTCGATGTCGGTGTACTTGACCGTGGAGTGGGCGTCTTGCCAGGCACCATAGAAAAGGAGTACCGTTCGTAAGACAATCGAGGCACAAAAGACCAGGGATGGCCTTTCAAATAAAGAAGCCACAGCGGACATGGTTCTACTAATTGACCAAGTTCGTCAGGGTCCGTCGGCAAAGTTGGAAGTTTGTCCACACATCAATCAACTGAACGAACCGATCACGAAAACAGAGAGCCTATACTAGCTCGATCCGTGGAGCATTTCTCTCTTGCAGATGTGCTCCAAATGTTTGCAGATGCCTCGGAAACATAACGTGTGGAGAGACAACAACGTGTGGTTTTTTAGTACAGATGGTTTGGCTGAGTCAGCAACAGGACGACCTGCATAAATTCAAGTCTAATGAAGCTTTATGCCACCTCTACAAATAGAGGCATGATAATTTAGTCAAGGCAGGCCTGGCAGACGTCAGCTGGCATTTTGGTCTAGTGGATGAATAAAATACATCGCATGTAGTAGTATCTGAAACTGATGATCATTCATATACACTATGTCCTCTTTTAAGAACCCTGGTTATATACACTCATTCATACCATGCTGTTTGCAAAGATAACGCGCTTCAATGCAAGACCCAACAAAGGAAAGTTAAAAACAAAAGGAAACGGAAAGAAAACATAAGAAGAGAAAGCAAAAACACCCTTAGCCAGAAGGGTTTGACATCTGAATCCGAAACCCGTTAGTAGTAAGGCAAAGGTGCATTTGCATAGTAGGCGCTGTCACCCAAAGAGCCCCCCAATAAAGCCGCATTATTATTATTATGATTATGATACTTCATGGCTTTTTCGGCTTGGGCGAACAGTGCTTCATCGTTAAAACTGTTGATATCTGTTATCCCAGGCCATAGGCTACTGTCACTCCAGCTCAGGAAGTCCCACAGATACTGGGCCGTCGATTCATCGATGACAGGGGGTGCGAACGGATCGGAAAAGCCAGTCTCGTTCTGGGCGACAGCGCCTCGGTTGAAATCGTTTTGGGACGGAAGAGCCCCGGAGGCCACTCGAGGCAGAGTACCTTCACGTGAAACAGGATAGAAGCTGTGGACAGTGCCAGCTTTGTTACCCATGCTGGACCCTCTTTTACTGGCCTCCAAGATCCGCGATACGGCATCCAACGTCCGTTTTGCGGTCGGGCTCCACTGCTCTAGTCGTGCCAAGACAAGCATAGCCATTTCAACCTGAGATTGACAGCTCGCAACAGTGGCTCTAGGATCACTAGCGGTGTTATCATTGAGGAACAGTCCCAGGAGGGGCACCATGACTGCCTGAAATACAAGCCAAACTGCACTCCAGCCCGACATCTGATGCGGCCGCGCCGTGGAGGAAATGTCTTGAATGGTGGCCTCAGCGATCTGTCGACAACGTTCGATCGCCGTCCGTTCTTCAGACCGAAGAGCAATATATGGAACCCGACGTATGGCATAGCTGAGCAGTGTCGGGCGGTAGATAAGCATGCGCTGGTTATAGTAGCGCCATTTCATGACTGTCCTCGTGATGGCGATGGATTCGGAGCATGGTTCGTGGTCTTTAAGGATGTAAGGCAAATTCTCATACCACTCGAGCAATTGACTGTCAAAGTGTGACATCTCCTGGTATCTTGTCAACGGTGCAGCGGCCAAGATTTCTTGGATCTGCGTCGCAACTTTGCAGAACCGAACGTTTTCCAAAAGTGGTATAATATCGAGGACATTTCCCTGAAAGTGTCAGAATGTTAAATTCATGGAATGTGGACGCATACATACCCTTTCTCGGTACTGCGGCAGCTTGACAGTAATCGTTGGTCCAAACCGCCCCATGCTTGGTCGTCCCAGGGTCATACAGCCCCAAGTGTCCAAGCAAAACAATGACCACCACACTCGCCGTTTGAGGTCCGCCGAAGATAGATTCTGCTTACCAGACCCATCCTGGGTATCCGAAAACTCTTTGTGCAAGCCCAACGCCGCAGCCATGCGCAATGCAGATCCCATAAGCGAGTATGCCAGATTTGGCTGGCTGACATAATGTAGATAATGCCCTCCCAAAAGACCGAGAGCCTGGATGGTCTCGATATGGGAGGAGCCGAGTGATTCTATGTTCAGGTAGCTCTTACACCGCTGGGCGTAAATTGTGTGAGACATGTCATCTGACGGGCACGCTGCGATGCTGCCTAGGGCGAGCACAATATTTAACAATGCGAGCCAACGGTCATCTTTTCTGTATCCCGAATGGTAGGCCTCTCGGAAAGATTGTTCATCCAAAATGGGCACAAAGGGCTGAAAGTAAGTAAAGTACGCGTCAAGCAATTGCATCTCCGTTACAGGTTGATGTCCTTGAGGTGGCGTTATCGGTTGTTGCGACTCCTGGGCTGGCCACGATTGAGCCTCTGATGGGGAATATCCCAGGTTTGCATCCCGAGGGCCTGGGCTGGCTGTGGGGCGAGAAAAGTAAGAGAGGGTGCCAGGGTCGAGACAGAGGATCACTTTGAGAACGGCATTGATGGACGACACCCCCAGGTAAGAAGAGGGTTGTCTCGAAGAAAGCGACAAGGCGTTCACGTCGTCGGAAAAGTTATTTGATACCTCTGTATAACTCGAGTTCTGGGAATCGCTGGACTCTTCAGGCATCGTCTGGAGAGATTCCAGGTTGCCATCTTCGCTAGAGACGGGGGTTACGTGCGCTTCGACCGATGCAGAGGTAGCCGGCGAAACGGGGTGTGGTGGCATCTGGAGCTGGCATGACTTGCCCGTCAACTCGATGAGCTTTTCACGGGGCAAGTTCACCAGATTCTCGGGTGGTATATTGGGAAAAAGCTTCTCGAGGACGCCCCGGTACTCATCCAGGGTGGTGGACAATTTTTCCACGTGTCTGTATTCTCATTCCCATGTAAGCCATGTGTAGAGATTGAAAAGTCTCAACAGGGAAATATTGTGTAGAGAAAGGGAAATTTATCACTGATTAAAAATCGAACACACACACACACACAAAAAAAAAAAAAAAAAAAAAAAAAAAAAAAAAAAAAAAAAAAAAGGGAAGAAGAATGGAGAGCAACCCACCTCCGGGAAGGCCGGGGGTCTGCATAATGACACTGGTCGGCTTTCTTGTACCACCGGCACGCTTCACACGGCTTTTCACCGTCACATTTGATCTTGCGATGCCTGCATGAAGTACAGGCCCGAAGCGTAGTGACACGCCGACCGACCGATTGCTGACGCTCACCACGACCCCGAGTTGGGGCCGAGTTATTCGGATTTTCGAATCCTTCAAAAGTGTGGAACATTTCCAAGAGCCGATTTTTGAGAACAAATACACCCACTCAGCTAATACATTTAGATCCAAGACGGTGAGCAACGACCATTAGGGTACCAAAGGTCCAGCAGGTTGGTTGCAGCCGGATCCAGGGATTTTTCTGGAAAGAGCGGAGGCTGACTAGTCTAGTAATATAATAATGTCAGGGAAAAGACCGCCACCGTTCAACTTCGCAGCGGACTAGGAAGTGAGACCCTGTAGTTTGTGAACTGTTGATTAAAGGGGTGATAATTTAGGAGGGAGGGGGGGGGGGGGGGGGGGGGGGGGGGAGAGTAGGGGGATGGTTTTCCTAGGACACGAAACTGTCTGTCTTAATGTCCACCAGAAAAGGAGAGATAAGAATTCTAGGGAAATTATTGACGAGATAAGACCGTGTTGTCGACTATGATCAAGGGATATGAGAAAGATGATGGAGCCGGATGGGGCCCAAGATGAATTAAGAGTGTTTGAGAGTCGAACAAAAACGGGTGATGCGCGAGACTGACTAGAAAGCCTGAGTGGAGGCCGATGGAGCCCGTCTAACCCTATCGCCAACGATGGCGACCAAACCCTCGTTGGTAGATCGTCCTGAGATTGTCCGCGGTTTCCCCGCATTTCTTGTTTGATGAGTGCTGTCGAAGAATTAAATTAGACCATTCGTGGGCCTGGTTTGAGAGTAAACTATCCTTTGATATCCGACTCAATCCACCCATCCATCGGCTAGCCGCTGGCCATTACTAGCCGGATTGCACCATTTCTTCCTGCCCTCGTGACGCTCGATTCGTCTACAGTCTTAGAACTAAGGAAAAGAATGTGATTCACAGAGGGGGCGTGGGGAGATATGACCCAAGTGGTGCGCTCTCTTTCAGGCTCTACCTTACTGCCGGATGTGCAGGGAAATCCACTCCACCCGCGCACATCCCGGCTCCTACCAGGAGAATCCCGTCGGCTTCCAGTGTTACTGAAACCGTTCTACATAATTGGAGGTGCCGGGGCCACTCCTACCACACAATAAAACGGGTGGCGTACATCTGGATCTCCAGGGCACCCCTCCACCCTCCTCCCCCGAGGAGACAATGGACATTGATAGAAGCAGGCAGCATGGTTGCAGGGGATCGGGGAATTACGGCCTGCCAGTGGATCAGGAACCCTTCCCACACATGAAGGCTCTCCACGAGGGAATCACAGCATAACCCCTGTAACTGTGTCACAGTGACATTGTTGACCTGCTGAGACACTCAGTGGCAACAGCCAATCTGAACAGAAACGGTCCCAAATGAATCAGTGCTCTCACCCACCTTTCTGCACGAGGAGGTCTGCAGAATCACATTCACACCTTAGCGAGAGAACAGTGGCTTTTTCCTGCAATTCTATTCGCGAGGCCGCAGGCTAAGAAGCCGGCTTCTGCGTCTTTTGGTGGTAACCAGACCTCTACACAGGTGGGAGTGGAGTCGTCGGCAGGGGTCCAACTTTAAATTAATTGCTTATTGCCTCGTGTCGGATGTAAAAGACCGACCCAGCGTTTGTTGGTTCCGCAAGGGGCGCTATGGTCAACTAGGGATCGACGGACCCGGTGGGCTAAGCCACAACCCTCGATGATCACTTACGCAGGCAAACCGTCTGGTCAACTGTGATATCTCTGGCCCCGCAAGTGTTAGGCAGTTAGATGTTCCAAAGTTTATTGAAATTGCAGGCCATCCGTCGACGCCGGGTAGCCATATTACCGTTAACATATACGTACCCTGCGCGGCCATATTCCACCGGTGGGGATTGAGGCCTTAGAATTTCGCCGAAATTTCCAGAGCCGTTCACGGATTTTGTGATCAACAGGAGGTGCCCTGTTGACGAGACGCGGGTCGACCGGATAGGAAATCGTTGGAACAAACAATTCGGGATGATCCGAAGTTCAAACTAGTGACGACCTGTGTTGAAGAGTTATCGTCCTGTTCCCGAAGTAGGGTACGGTAGACCCCCAATTCGCAATGGTAGCAGGCATTGGTTAGCGTTGATCCGACAGAAGATTGATGCCAAGAGATGCGTTATTTTTTTCATAGTCCATTGTTTTATTTTGGTTTTTTTCTTTTTTCTTTGTTTTTCTTTCTTTTTCTTTGGTTTTCTTTTGTTTTCTTTTTTTTTCACGTGCACTGACGAGGAAGTTGGGCATGTCCCCTTCATTTAAAATTTAGTGCATTAAGGAGCAGGCGAGTCCTTCAGGCTTTCAGTGCTTTTGATCAATGGTACGATGAGGGGCTGATCCGGACACCGATGACCGAAGACTCAGACTGAGAAAGTAGTCTAGCGTCAGGCGACGCGTCAAATGTCTTAACGAGTTCTTCTGTTGCACGGAAATAAACTTGGTGCGGCCGCCGGCCAAAGGCAAATCATCACCCGTGGGTGATTGTCGGTAAAAGCTATACTCCGTACTCCGTACATTCACATATGACAAGACCATGGAAAAACTCAATTTCTCGGGAAATAACTCCCTGCTGAGAGAATCAGGAATGATGTATGGTCAAAAGGAAAGAAGAACACCTCATGATGGCAATCCACGACCATTTGTATGGGCAGTCCTCTGCCAACAACGTCGATGACCATTGACCGAATCCAGGATACAGAAGTGCTGAACGGAGAGCATGCCGTGTCCACTACGGAAAAGAGTGGGAGAAATGTCGGAGGTTTAACCAAGTTCTGGAAGATGCGGTGGGGATAGGGAACCTTTGGGTACCCCATAGAGGACGAGAGACCGCCGTACAAGGCGTTTCAGAATAGTGCCTCACTGTTAGACTGCTCCCGACAGGATTCAAACTTCAGCCAAGTTCCTGACCAGATGGCAGGCCTGATGTTGGATTGGGTTCCAGTTGTTTCGTTGTAAGTGGTTGAAGACTTGCAGGTTTGAAGTTGCCTGAGGTTCTGATGACGCTAATCAAATTCAGGTCAGGAGGTCATTCCGTCCAAGACGTCCCAATAAGGAAGGGCTCAACACGTGGGGTGCGGAGTATTGCCTCCGCATAGCATGTCGCATGTAACAACTCTCTTCTGAGAATCTGTTCCCTGTAACGATCCTTTTGCCATGGGGATCCGGCATCTAAAATCTGGGGAATTTCCACTTTCTGGGGTTCAATGAACACAAGTTTCCTTTTGTCCTCACCCTCCCCTCCCCCCCAAAAAGTGAACTCGTTAAACACCAACAACCCCCTCCTAATCTAGTAGCGTCATGGCGGCATTCTCTCAGTACCCGTTATCGACAGGATGGAGCTTCAAAGATAGTGACGACCAGTCACCTGAGGCTTGGATGCCGGTGCCTCGCGTGCCATCGGTTGCGCATCAGGACCTCCAAGCCAATCAGAAGTACGCATGGCTTCACATATCCCACAATCTCAACTGAATCGCTAATGAGCAATCCATTCCGCCAGGTTGAAGAACCCATACATCGGTTTCAATGAGCTAGATGCCAGATGGGTGAACGAAAAGTCATGGACCTATCGAACCGTCTTCCAGAAGCCCGCTATCCCCGCTGGCTCATCAGTGGTCCTGGCATTTGACGGGTTGGATACATTTGCCAAAGTGAAGCTGGATGGAAGCGTCATTCTGGAAAGCAATAACATGTTCCTTGCTCATCGTCTAGATGTGACTAACGCGCTGGAAGCGGATGGAGAACATGTGCTGGAAATCGACTTCGATTGTGCTATGCGCCGAGCGCGAGAGCTTCAAGCGACAGATACCAAGCATAATTGGGCGTCTTTCAATGGAGACCCGGCCAGATTGGCCGTGCGGAAAGCCCAATATCATTGGGGCTGGGATTGGGGCCCGGTCTTGTCGACTGCAGGCATCTGGAGGGAAGTGCGGCTTGAGGTATATTCGGCCAAGGTCTCCGATCTTTGGACGGAGATAGAGCTCGCACCAGATCACCAGACAGCTCGCGTTTCGGCTTTCGCTGAAGTGGACGCCACGGATGCAGTTGACTCGTACAAGGCCAGCTTCGTACTCAGCCTCCACGGCCAGGAGGTCGCTCGTGAGGTGGCTACTCTGAAGGATAGGGTTGCGAACGTGACATTTGATGTGAAACAACCCTCCCTGTGGTGGCCCAACGGTTATGGCGACCCTACCCTCTATGAGATCACCGTGTCCTTGGAGAAAGAAGGACATGGACTTCACCGGGTGTCCAAAAAGATTGGTATCCGAACTGCAGAACTGATCCAGCAACCTGACAAGCACGGCAAGTCCTTCTTCTTCCGAATCAACGGAGTCGATGTCTTCTGTGGCGGCTCATGCTGGATTCCTGCGGATAATCTCTTGCCCAGTATTACCGCTGAACGGTATCGCAAATGGATTGAATTGATGGTGGCCGGCCGCCAGGTAATGATCAGGTATGTTCAGACGGGCCATTATAGTTAACGGCTTATTGACCGAGGTTAGGGTATGGGGCGGTGGCTGTTACGAAGATGATAGCTTCTACCAAGCCTGCGATGAACTCGGAGTCATGGTATGGCAGGACTTCATGTTTGGCTGTGGAAACTACCCAACATGGCCTGACCTATTGGAGTCGATTGAAAAAGAGGCAATCTACAATGTACGTCGATTGCGCCATCACCCGTCGATTGTGGTGTATGTGGGGAACAACGAGGACTACCAAGTACAAGAGGGCGCTGGTCTCGTCTACGACTATGAAGACAAAAACCCCGAGAACTGGCTCAAGACCAATTTCCCGGCACGTTACATATATGAGAAGCTCCTACCCTCTGTTGTGGAACAGTTGTCCCCCAAAACATTCTATCATCCAGGGAGCCCCTGGGGCGATGGCAAAGTGACCTCTGATCCTACCGTTGGGGATATGCACCAGTGGAATGGTAAGTCGAACTGTCCTGTTATGTTGGCTTCATACTCACGCGTGGCTAGTATGGCATGGAACCCAGGAAAAATATCAAATCTTCGATACACTGGGCGGGCGTTTCAATAGCGAATTCGGAATGGAGGCATTCCCCCATGTGTCGACGATTGAGTACTTTGTCGAGAATGAAGCAGACCTGTACCCTCAGTCACATGTACTCGACTTCCACAACAAGGCTGATGGCCACGAGCGAAGGATAGCTACATACCTTGTCGAGAACTTGAGAACAGCCACAGATTTGGAGGCACGTTATCTGACTCGATTATGAAGAATCAATTGGCTAACTTGACCTAGACATACGTTTATCTCACCCAGGTTGTCCAGGCTGAAACAATGATGTTCGGATACCGTGGATGGCGTCGTCAATGGGGGGATGAAAGACATTGCGGTGGCGCTCTACTCTGGCAACTAAATGACTGCTGGCCCACCACCTCCTGGGCTATAGTAGACTACTTCCTGCGGCCAAAGCCTGCATTCTACGCCGTGGCGCGTGTGCTGAAGCCCCTTGCCGTAGGTGTGCGGAGAGAGCATCATGACTGGAGTGTGACCCACGCACAACCCCCGAAGACGAGTAAGTACGAACTCTGGATTGCCAGCAGCTTGCAGAAGGAGATCCTTGGCACAATCGAGCTTCGGTTCCTTTCCGTCAATACTGGACTTGATGTGGGTGCGCCCATTGTGCGTGAGAACGTCAAAATAGTGCCGAACGGCACTACAAACATCTTAGAAGGCATCATTGATCACAAGGCGCAACCTGAGCCTCATGTCCTCGCTGCTCGGCTGTTGGTGGACGGTGAGGTCACCGCTCGCGATGTGGATTGGCCCCAGCCGTTCAAGTACCTGGACCTGTCCGATCGGGGACTCGAAATGAATACAGTTTCCGAATCTGGTAATGAGCAGAAACTCCGTATCACTGCGAAGAAGCCTGTCAAATGCCTGGTCTTTGAGGAGCGAGATGGCGTCAGAGTCAGTGACAGTGCTATAGACATCGTGCCAGGAGATGAGCAGACCGTTACCATAGCCGGTCTCAAGTCGGGTGAGGCGCCTTTGAAGTATAAGTACCTTGGTCAGTGATTTTTAGGATAACTTTTTTTGCGGGATATCCCGTATGCGATGGCCCAGGCATGATATGATGTTACTGTATATGCGATTGTTTAGAACAGATTTGGAGTCATGATTCTAGAACTCTTTTGCACGATCGACTATTCCCAACCCTTTCTGAAATGGGATAACAAGTAAACTACTCTTGAGTATATCACCAGTTCCGCTTGGCAATAGTAAAAGTACAGATTTCGAAAGAGGAACGAGCCATAGAATCCGACCAGTGCCACTATAGCAACCCATTATGTAGTGTGCTAGTAGTATGCAGTAGTAAACTAATACTATACAGTACGGAGTACTCCGTACATACGCCCCAGTTCGAGTCCATATCTTATCAGATAATCGCCCTAATCCGTCCTAGCCTGAAATCAAATCATGACGAATCCACTGGATTGTCCCGCAAACAATTCCCATTCCATCCCAGGCAGTCACAATCAATTCCCACATAAATGGCCGGAACAAAGCGCACCTGGGACGGCAAACAGCTCTCCCTCCAACCCACCAATCCAACAATGACCGAACCATCAACACAAATCCTCTCCATCTTCGAAACCTTCCGCAACGAACTAGACGAGCACCACGACCGACGCGAGCGACTAACCAAGATCTCACGGGACATAACAGCCCTCAGTAAAAAGATGTACGTCCCCAGAATACCAAGCAAGGCCAAACCAAACTAACCCCCCAAACCAAACAGCATATTCTCCCTCCAACGGTAACATCCCCGTCCCCAACCCAAACAAATCAATTAACCCCGACAGAATCCGAAAGATCAACGCCCCGCTCCCACCGCACATCACAACGGAAACGCAAACGCGCTTCACGCAAATCCAGTCGCTGTTCAACTCGGCTCTGCCGGATCTCACGGGTCCGAATAATTGGCGCTACCAGCGCCAGCTCAGCGGTGCGGTGCAGGAGTTTATTGAAGCGTTGTCGTTCCATCATTATCTGCAATGGCAGAGGCTGATTTCGCTGCGGGAGGTGGTCGCGAAACTGCCTGCTGAGGTCCTGGTTACGGGGGATGATTATTTGTTGGGGCTTTTTGATCTGACGGGGGAGATGATGCGGTTTGCTGTTACGGCGTTGTCGGCTGGGTCGGTGGAGGGGACGGGGGGGTTGAGTGGGGAGCAGGTGGGGATTGTGGTGGATTTGAGGGAGATGCGGTCGCTTTTTGAGGCGTTGAGTGTGCCACCCACGCATGGTCTGATGAGGGATTTGGGGAAGAAGATGGAGGTTATGCAGGGGAGTGTGGAGAAGGTGGAACGGGCTGCGTATGGGGTTTTGGTGCGTGGGAGTGAGAGGCCGGTTGGGTGGATGCCGGATTTGTCTGGGGGGGATGTGGGGGGGTATTAGGATTTAGTTGTGAGGTTTTATTATCGTATGTATGGATTTTTGATGTGAAAGAGGAGCTTTGTTCTTTACTAAAGCTATATGCGACTAAACTATGTCGGGAGCTGAGATCGACAATCCATATCTGAAGATCGTGTCTCGTGTACTAATGCCAATTCCATATCGTTGTGTGAGAAGAAATGTATCATCACCCATAACCCCGAAAGATCCATCCGTTTACTCCGTCAATCCCAATCCCATTACGTTGATTCATATCTGTCATCGTTCGACAACAGCCCGGAAATAGGAACAATCAGATGGGCGGGTTCCTCGGATCCTCCTCCTCCGACAAGATTCCCTGGGAAATCAGGACCTCGGGCTGTGGCCGGTTCTGAATCTTCTGGTCGAGATGGTCGGCCAGCATATGTTTCTCCAGTTCGCGGGCAGGGGCCTGAAGAGCCGGGGCTGCGTTGGTATGGGGGAGGATATTGCCTTCATTACATTATGGATATGTCAGTACGCTAGACTTCTGTGGACTGCATAAGGACATAATGATACGCACGCTCAACCAGTTCCTCCCGATCAGGTCTGTGCTCGAGATGTTTCTTCAGACTGTCACTTGTGCGCTGACGGGCAAGTCCCTGGCTTGCTGCTTGGATGGATCTGTACATCATTAGTGACTTGGGATGTGAGAAATGTGATACAGGATGAGGTGGTATGATGGCAACAAACATACGGAGCGACATTGGTGTCGAGGAGGATATGTCTTTCTTTGAGATCCTGAGGATCCGGACGGTTCAAGAGATGTTTCTCGAGAGAATTGCGTCGTTCGGTGGGCGACGCCGTGAGGGAGGTTTCGTCGACGGTGTTAATCATGGTCATTGCTTGACCGTTGGTTTGCTGAGTAGTATGCGATGATTAGTATGGCAGTACTATAATAGTATTGGCAAGGGTTTATAGTTCAACGAGGGGCTATTGGAGGGAATAGACTGGAGAGGTGAACCCCAGGAAGACTTACTATGTATTGGCTGAATTTATTCCGTGCGATGGACGTGCACTTGAAGATGGATTGATACAAGAGAGGGGCAAGTCAAGTGACTGAATGCGGAGGTTTGATCCACGGGACCTTAACTTGGGGGGGATTTAAATACAACCTGGAAGTTTACAGTACCTTCGGTATTACGAAGAGTAGTCTTCATGGAGTGGTAACAGAAATGCCAATCAAACAACAACATACTTTGAACAATAAACCTAACTAAACATAGAATTCATTCTCATCAACCGTGTCTTTTTCTCATTTTTGAAATAAACAATACCAGAAGCAGTACTAAGCACGCATCTTACCTGTCTCTCCTACTTCCACAAAGCCACAGAGCAATAGCAAACAGGTTCAACAAAATAAACAAGACAACTGTCATATCTGAGGTGGTAACCGCCGAGTAATATGTTGAATAGCTAGCTCGTTTACGTATGTCGGCTGGAACGGGGAAATGAACCATGAACAACCGACATGTGGAAGGACATAAAACAGAAAGCTCGTTCCTCCATCGTAAAGGAAAGCAAGTGCATGAGCAAGAGGTCCCATCTGACCCCAGAGCCTGACCTAGAGTCTGATCATCGGTCTTGCACGAGAATGTTTTGTATGGATCGAATCAGTGCCGTATCCAACTCGCGCTCATCCTTCATGTCCATATCATCCATATAGGATCCATTCGCCTCATCCATCAAGTCATAGACTGAACTGACATCGACCATTAGGCAGCCCGGCAACGGATGATGATTCCTGCGTCGAATAACAACCACAGTGGTCTCTGTTGGAAATTGCAAACAAATGCTCCATTGATATCACAATCAACGGGGCTCTGCCGTCCGCTCAAGGAACCCAGAGTTTCCCACGGCCTCGGCTGTTCCCACGAGTTGGTCCACGAGGAGTCCCTCGGCGACCGTTGCTGTAGTTCCGTGATGCTCCCGCCATGCCACGTGCGGCGCCAGACTGAGTACTGAGATCGACCGTGGGTTGCTTGGTCGTGCTCGGCAAGGATCGACTGAAGGAGTTGGGGTCGATGGGCTGGGTAGGAATCTCCATCGTACTCTCCACAGGTGGCGCCACGGTCTTGGATGTAGCGGGTTTCCGGTTGCTTCCGCCGCGAGGTCCCCCTCGCGAGGCTCCTTTCCCACGACCACGAGGAACAAAGACTAGTTCATCTTCGTCGCTTTCATCCTCATAGGAAAGCAGAGACTTCGGTTCGGTCACCTGGGTTTGGGTTTTCTCCACATATTTGCAGCGATTTTTGTATTCCCGTTCTTCATACTGAATGGAAGTCCGCAGTTGGTGGATGTTCTTCACGCCAATGCCGAATTTCTGGGCCCATATCTGCGTAGAACGGTCGTTCGTAATGAGGATACAGTTTTTAGCAGCATTGGACGCATCTGGACCGCTGTGCAACCGCCACAGCAACGCACTGAGTAACGGTCGGAGCAACAAGGGAACCGTGGGAATGGTGGAGCTGGAAGCAGATCGCTTATGCCCGTTTGATTGCTTTGCTTTGCCATTTCTCGTTCCGTTTCCATTCTCAACCACATGAGAGTTGGCACATTCGGGACTCGTGCGGGAACTTCTCGAAGAAGGTGGTGATACAGGGGCACTGTGAGTCCCTGCAGAGTTAACCGACACGGCATCTGAGTCCTTCTTGAAGTTCAGCTTGTTGAGAAGCATTTGTGACAGATCATCTGCGGCTCCATGTTTCTTATTATCCTTTCCCTTAGGACCCTTTTTCTCCAGCAGCATCTCCTCGGCACCAGTCCCATTTGTCACCTCGAGTTCTTCTTCGAATTCCGGCAAAAAGAACTTCTCTGCATCCTCCCAGTTCTCATATTGCTCCATCGGACCCTGAAGAACAACGTGATCCGCAGGGGTGTTATCCTTTCCCCCAGTAACACGGTCGAGAAATCGGACAGCCTCGCGGGCGTTGATGGCGACCTGGGATCCGACTCGTTTCAATGCATTAAGGCGTTCAAGGGCTGAGTGAAGGGGGTGATAGTGAGCACAACGTAGAATAATTTTCAAAATAAAAATTAAAAAAGAGAGAGAGACCATATAGGGAATACTTACTGTAAAGAGGAACCACGAGGGTGATCGCCCCGTTGGTTGTCCATTTTTTGATTTCACTGATGTTGGTCGTTAGCGCCGTCTCATCCACGGCACAGTGGAAGACCTTGCGTCCAGCCGACATCGCTTCAGCGGTCGACAAGAAGCAAATCGCGTAGTTGAATAGTAGGAATGGGTAAAGCGGCGCAGCTGCCCTAGGCCAAAGGGCTGAATTTAACGAGTGCGACTGAACCGCCGCGGCGTTAGCGGATGGGTCATCAGAAGGAGGTTTGGACTGATGGCGGAGGAATATGAGTGTGGGGGCAATGGCATTAAGATTGGGTCAATGGATAGGCACCGAGGACACCCTCAGGCCACCAAGATGAGGGAACAAACTGGTAATGGAGGCACTTACCGTGAGATCCTGGTTCACAAAGAAGGAACATCTGCATCATTTTGGGGATCTGACCGAGTCATGCTTGGGAATAATAAAGCGAAAGTTGAATGAATGATTGAACTGCAGCGGATCAACTGAGACGCCGTGAGAGTTGCCCGACTGACTAAGCAGAACAGTGGTTCATCCCGTTTCTACATCAATGACTAGGGGAACAAGAGAGGAGGAAGAGATGAGATATTCCGTGGATTTTCCATAATCATACTCTGGATAACAAATTTCTACAGGATATTCACTTGTGTTACAATCTATAGGATAATTGACATGCTGTTCCCGTCACACAAAAGTCCTCCATAGAAGCAAAGAACGAACGATACTAATGTCATACAAGCATCAAGAGCCATCTCGATGCACCTTCGCAATCAAGGGAATCCTTAAGAATGCCCAATTTCCTCCATCCTAGTTTACTTTCTTGATCAGGCCATCAGCGGACTTAACACGCTGTGCCCACTCACTAGTAAAAATCAAGAGAGTTGCACAGTAAGCAGTTGAACTTGTAAATGATTTGATACCCGGTACGTAGAAAACGAAAGAAAAAAAACTTACGTCCAACTTCCATCGTATACCCTCCGAAGGCTAGGATCTCCGTACTCTGCTTCGCCCAACGCGGTCTCAATGATGGTAGCCGTTACACCCGTGCCGCAGGAGCTGATGATCGATTTGGTGTCATCGATTTCTTGCTCTTCGAAGATTGCACGTAGCTCAGACTTCGGGCGAAAGGTCTTCGTCTCTGGATCGAGTAAATTTTGGAAAGGAAGGCTCTTGGAGCCAGGTATATGTCCTGAAGACAAGCCCGGGCGCGGTTCAGGTTCCGTTCCCGCCCAGCGGCCGTAGGATCGGGCATCCAGGATCTCGACTTCTTTGGCCCCTTCCTTTCTGTGCTCTTTGGCGATTTCCTTCAACTCCAGGTAGGGGATCACGAGCTTTGAATCGTAAGTAGGGACTGGGTAGCTGGTCCGTTCCACCTGCTGGGGCTCTCCGGTCTCCGTCGGGTTCCCTTCGCGTACCCACAATCGGTAGTTGTTCAAAAGGTGGACGCGAGGGTGTCCAAATACTCTCAAAGTCCAGCCGACACGCGGGGCGCTGAAGATTCCGAGCTCTTCGGTGTCGTAAACCACGACCTCATCATCGCGCCGGATGCCAAGCTCGCTCATCGCATCGGCGAACTTCTCCGCGGTAGGAAGCATGTGGGGGTAAGGAGATTCCGCATCTTTGATCGCATCCAAGTCAAAGAACCGGGCTTGAGGTATGCGATGTTTCCGGAAAATGTCAATTCCTTTGCGACCCTCCGGGTCATTGGGCATAAACCATGCGGCACACAAAGGAATAACGCGCGGAGAAGTGGAGATCTTGGTGGGAGGATTTTTCTTCAGGGCCTCTTGAAGCTCCTTAGGAGAGACCAGGTATGAGGAGAAAGAAACCTGGCGACATTGGGATTGCAGTCGCCCTTGTGACATCGTTGGACGAAGCAGGCGAGTTGGGGAAGGGATAGAATGCCGAAGGGCTGCGAAAGCCATGTTCATAGCGTGGGGATTTACTCCGTACTGGGACAAAATGTAGAGAGGATTCACTGGAAGAGATCAATATTTACTAACATGTTACATACCGAATCGGCAATTGGTGTCAGATGGTGTCATCTGATCGGAGACGATAAGCATTCAAAATTTTACATACTAAGTACTTAATACTACTGTAGTAGTAAGGCTAGTACGGAGTACTGAGTAGTAGTACATACATACATGCCTAGGGGGTGGATTAATTACTACTAGTACGGAGTGGACATTGCTCTAATGCACGTGCGAAGTGAGGGGGAAAAGTCTGGAGTCATTTTTATTTTTATTTGATAATTATTTCAAGTATTTCTATTGATCAATAGAAATTTACCATAACTAATAATTAACTGGGCCTAAAATATAGTCTCTCATTGAATAAATAAACTAGATGCAAAAAAGGTAACAAACCATAAAAGAACTGTTAGAAAGAAAGAGGCCTGTAAGTTAGGTAATAAGCAGTATTATTTTCCATCCACCTGGGAACCTGCACCAGGTAGTATCCATCTCATTGAAATAATCTGATTAGGAAGGCTGACCCAAATAGGTCCCGTCCCGTCTGGCAGGTCCAGCGACAGCTATGATTGGTGAATTCATTATCTGGCAGAATAAGGTACATACTTCAAGGTTAGATCCAACTAGTAAATACTCTACGGAGTACTCCGTACTCCGTACAGAGTCGGGTGCCGGGCATTATTGCTTGCCTTCCGAATCAGCTATAGATTACTACTAGACAGAACCAAAACCAGCACTTCTGATAAATACTAATTAGTACGGAGTACTGTAGTAAGGTGATGTACTGGGTTGTAACTTTACATGAGTAGTAGTAGGTATCTAGTACCTAACTAGTACTCCGTAACTTATTCATCTATCTACCTATCGGCCCGAATCCGTCTATAAAATACCGGAGAAAGTAATATACTCAAGAAAACAACACACATAGCTCTCCCTCCCCTCTCCCAAGCCCCAACAAACCAATACAAATAAAATGAGCAAACCAAAAGACCACATAACAACCGACCGAAACGGCAGAACTGAGAACCGTCATCAAGTCCACACCCCGTGGTCTCCAGGACGATTACGGATAATTGTTCAGGCAAGCATGCTGGATGGTGCACGGGCGTTGGGGGCCGAGATTGGGGATTATCATCTTCCCGGTCATTCGGTTCAGGGACGGGTGAGGGAGGTGGTGGAAGAGTTGGCGGGACTTCAGACAGGGGCGGAGGGTATACGGTGGGGGGGTTGATGGTTGTAATTTGCCGGCGCCTGACTTTCCGTTACAGAATTTGGGGAGGATTTATGCTGTGTTTGCAGAGGCGATAGATGGTGTTGATACTGCCGGTCCTGGTGAGAAGGTCTCTACGAAAGAGAGAGAGATGGCACGAATTTTCAGTGTGATGACACAATAGCCTGAGCTTGTTGGTGGGAAGGGAAGATTTTATACGGTGCTCATGCAGGTGTATCGGGGAATGCTCATTGGGAAGCTTGGGACCGATGGGTCTTATGTGAGTAGGATACGGGTATCGGTATATATAAGGCGGGTTAGGGCGGATAGTGCAGTGGGAATCGCGGTTAAGATTGAGGATGGGAATAAAGAGATCCTTTATTCAGCGGTGCTGGAGATCTTCGAGCAGTTGGATTTAGGGCTTCCGGATATGCGTCGCGAATTGGCGCGTCCGGAGATTGTTAACACTGCCGGGATTGTGACGGGCCCGACTTCTCACCGTTTTCATATATGCAGTACTTAGTAGCCGGATAGCAGTGGTTTAGATCTCTGTGCATCTTTAGAGAAGGGGTTCGTGTGTAATGTAATCGCTAGAAGACTAGATGATACAGCGTTACCAACTTTCGACTCGAGCCTAGGAGATATTACTGTTTCGATTACTGTGGTGTACCGGCATCTAGTAGGTGAAATTGGATATATTTAAATAGCACGGCTCCTGTTAAATGCCGTAAGTCTGATTTGCATTAGTGATTCAGTCGATTGCTGCTATTGGTCCTTGCTAACAATATCATTCTCATTGTGTGCTTTAGCTGTAATTTGACCCTCAGCGTTTGTATTCGTAGTGTTCTCTGTGTTGTACTCCTCGGTGGGCTTGTGCTCTTCATCCATCATTCCGGGGAAGCTAGCTTGTTCTCCACCTTCGATGACTTGCCTGAGTTCGTCTAAGCGTTTTGAGAATTGCTCCATCATATCCTCTAATCGCTGGGTGCTATTATCATTGTCCCTATCCTTACCCGGCAGGGTCATGGGTAAGCCAACTGTACCCTGGATCTTCAACATCAGACCGCCGTTCGGGGACTGCTCGCCTGAGGGGTTGTTCTCAAATGTTGGAGCCGGCACCAACTCGGTGTTGAGAACTTGCCATGCCGGCGTTAAGCTATAGGCTGAGGTGACGAATTTTTGGCCATGCTGATTGTGATTTTGGGAATCTAGCTGTGGTTGGGTTGGTGCAGATTGGGTTCCTGGAAAGCCGACACTGGCCGGGGCCGTATTCATGTTTTGCATATCATCCGGAGAGAGCACGTCCATGTCCAGGATTATATAATTATCCCGCACACCTGGGATCGGAGGTGGAAGCAATAATCCTTTCCTTGGGTTCGACAGCTCATCGTCCTCGTCCAGTACCTCGCCCACATGCTGCGGATGATGGTCACGTGCCGTCCTGAAATTCACCTTTCCGCCACGAGGAAGGTTATCTTGCTCGGACTCCAAGGAGCGCAAGGCTGCCTCCGTCACAATGTCTGTATCATCATCAGAGAAAATATAGTGGACCGTCGGATGGTAGTATTCGGAGGTAGTAGCGTCCTCAATCAAGGTGAAGAATGGTTGAAATGGCGGGTACGAAGTCGATAGCTCTTGAGGCCTTTCATTTTCCGGATGTGGTGATGTCACATTTCCTACTGGTTCATGGATTTGCTTTTCCTGGGAGAAGGTATGAGTTTGTTGGGCAGTGGTGGGTCGATCAATGGTGCTCTCTGGGCAAGACGGGACGTTCGACTCCGTGGTTCGCCGTATGGATTGTCTGGAAGGCGAAGAGGACAAGGAGGTTGATATAGTATGTTTTGGAAGAGACATTTCTGATAGACCGCACTACATGGTTAGAAGGCGATAGAGAAGGGCAGCGAGGTCCGGGGAGGATTGCAATGGAAAGCTTGGAAGCTCTGAAGCCTGGACTTGAGCTCACTGCTCCCTTATCGATAAACAGGGGTCAGGTGACTGCACTGAAGCTAGCCACAGATGCAATCCATTTGAACGATCGATACTACGGTACAGGAGAAATGAAACAGTTGCATTGAAACGAAAACAAATAAAGGGTATCGTAATGATCCATCGAGCATGAACGCCTCTTTCGTCATCATCCTGAATAAATGTATGAGGATTGGTCTTATTCATCCTCCTGTTTCCATTCGAATTCTGTTGATATGGTTAGCAAGAGTTAGAATTGGGGGCTTATCTAGGGGTGTCATACTCTGCCGACACATCGGACAAAGCCCCTTGGAAGATTCTTGTTGAATCCAAGTCATTAGACAGTGCTGGAGATGTAGATTTGTCAGTTTGTGTATCACGACAAGACTGAGATCCATTATCGCACCATATGGAAGGAATGTCCACATTTTCCCAGCACTGGAAAGCAAATCGAGATTAGTTTCAATGCCTCAGTGATATGTAGGACCTACGTGGACCTAGTAACTTACGTAGTGAACAATCATCTCCGGGAAATTTGCAAGTCGGGCAAGTACCATCGAACTGGACGCGACAGATACCACAAACATCATCCTCCGGCATATCCCAACGCCAGGTGGCGACGGCGTTCCACTCTTTAATGGAGACCTTCATGACTGATAACGATGTCTTTTGGTATGGTTTAAGAGGTGGTGGATTAGTAACTTGGTGATCCAAGAAGCAAGGGAAAGTTGTGCTGGTTGGTAGGAGAGCGTGGATCGGAGGAACGATCACGGCTCTTTTTCCGGATAAGTTGTTACCTTTTTTTTTTCCTGGGGCAAAAATGATTTGTTTATTAAATGAATGACTTGGTCAAATTACCTTCAAGTTATATAGTACAGTACGTAACCTACTGATGAATATTAAATAGAAATAGTACTAGAAAAAAATTGAATAATCGAATGAAAATAAAACTGATTAGTCTGCTGTAGTATTACCGGTGGACTACTAAATCAACGATACGGTCTTGAAAATGAAATTGCCAGTTTAAAAAAGTACTACCAACAGCGACTCAATGAGTATTCTTTGCTTAAGTCCATGTGTACTGGACCTCCCAGTACTAAAATCAAAGCAACTTGAGATCCCTACAAATAGTACTGAGTCTAAGTGGAAATAAAGATCATAGGTGTGACCGATTGAAAATCAGGAAGATTTCAGTACAAAAATTATTTTAACTTGGATAGGTAATAAGTTAGTACTAGTCCTCCATACTCCGTAGGAAGTTCTGCTGGCAGCAAAGCCTAGTTAGGTAGTAATTTCTTGATATTGCGCCCGTAAACAGTGGCCGCTTATTGGTTTGGGGTCAGCTTCCTAATCGCCATCTCCATGGGCTTAGGTTGGTAGTATTTCTCCCCTTTTCTTGAGTACTATATCTATGGAAAATGTTCCTCTGTAATGTCCAATTCTCAACATTGAATCCTATCAATAATGGGCATATACAGAAAGGATGGAAGTGTATATACACCAAAGCTTTACATCACGCTTGATCCCTTACAAGCAACTACAAGCTACGAAGGCCAGAGAATCGGAGGGGCAGGGAACTGTCTTTCCGAGAGAATAGCTCAAAACAAGTGAGATAGCTTATCATATTGACACCTCCTGGGAAGACACCAAGGTTCCAAAATGAAAACCCAAGACCGCCCGAGAGAACAATCGAAATCAGTGTGTAAACAAAAGCAATGATCAACATAACCCATGGACTCCAACGCGCCAACCAAGGCCACAAAATATTGTAGAATACTACTTCTCGCATACGGAGTCTCCAAGATCCTTTCCCATAACGCCCGTATATTCCAAATGACAAAAGGGTATAAAAGCTGAAAATGCCAACTGACGACCATGTTACAGGGGGTAATGTTGTATCGAACGATCTCAAAGGCCAGATCGATTTCTGGTCCGTCTGGCGGATGAAAGTCCAGGTGGAGGAACGTTTTCTCTACCTTCCATCATTCCGGCCATCCTCTTGGTCAACATGTTTTTCGGCAGCTTGCTTTCAGCCACTGTGAGATTGGAGCGGCGTTTCTTTGTAGGAGGCCCATCTGTGTCTTCACTTTCTGCGACAGTGTCCATGTCTGAAGATCTGGTTGCCACGGAGAGCGTCGAATGCCGCATCGACGCCCTGTCGCCAGGACTAGACGCGAGCTGTTTTGCGACGACGTTTGCATCGACTTCCCTAAGTCCTGTGTTGGAAGTGATCGTGGCTGCAGGTGTCTGGGTTCCTACCTCGTCTTCGGTATCGTTATAAACGAAGCCTTTAGTAGGAGAAGTCCCGGGGAGGTGGTCTTCGCCATTGAACGGGAGTAGCGTGAGATCCCTTGATGTCCGCAGCCCAGATACCAGAGTATCATGCGATTCCGTTCGAGGCAGATTAGTGGGATACTTGTACTGCCGCTTCTGAGGCGTGGCACCGGTGGCAATATACTCTTGTAGCGGGCGGCTGCGGACACTGTCGCGAAGCTCTGTGAGCGCCTTTTGGATTTCTTCTGACAATGGAGAGGTTGAGTCGTGCAGACTGTGGTGGTACTTGGCGGAGTCCTCCTGCAGTTGGTCCACCCGGCTACCAAGCCCTTCCAGTTGGCCGTGGATGGAGGAATATGACTCGCGGACATTAGATGCCATGTTGTCCAAGCTGGAGATATGGGTATCCCTATAGTGGCCATTCTGGGACCGCGCTTTAGCCACAAAATCATCCAAAGCTTCCATCTGTTTGTCCATGTTATTCATCTGGGCATCAACAATGCGAACTGTTTCCTCGTGTACAGACTCAGTCGTCATCTGAATAGAGGCGTTACGTTGGTCAAATATTTCCCAATCGTTCTGCATCTTAGTCCGAAGTTCATCTCTCGAAGCTGTAACATCCTTGGCGAATTGCTCAGACTTGAAAATCCATTCATCGGTCTGACGATCATGTTGGGTTGTTGCTTGCTCTAGCGAGTCACCGGAGGACGAGATGTCGGCTCGCACGCTTTCCACTTTCCCCTTGAGGCGACCGAATTGTCTCTGTCGGGATTCTTCCATCAGGGCCTTAAATTGTGAAAGCAGAAGATTCCGCTCTACTTCGGCATTTGCATGTTCTTCTTCAAGCGCATGCGCCAGGCTAGAAGAAGATTTACGGTTTGCTTCGACCGCCTGGGTGTTGGCCTCTTGGACTTCCAGCCGCAGCCTATTGATTTCTGCCTTTTGCTCGTTGAGATGCCGCACCATTTCCTCAAACAAGGACTTGAAGTCCTTTCCAAGCGTACTGTAAGATGAATGGAGCTGTTCATGAAGCTCGGTAAATTCGCCGATAACTTCCTTTGATATCCGAGCAGCAGCAGCTGATAGGCCATTCAGTCCATCTCCAACTTTACGCTTGACCTCTTCACGCAGGTCTTTGATTTCTTCAAGAACGTCGTTCATCTGATCGTGAGCCCCACAGGTTTGCGCCTTTGCGTCATATTCGGCTTTATCAAAGATAGCACTGAAGGTCGAAAGTTCCGACTGATTCGACTGAACATAACTTAACTCGCTAGAGACGTAATTGTTGATATTTTCTGCCATAGCCTCCAAGAGCTTTGAGTGTTGCAATTGGAAAGCCTCCACCCTTCTATCAAGTACCCCGGTTACGCTCGAGACTTCTTCGGCTGATGTTTGCCATGTTTTCATGTTGGAAAATTCCAGGTCCGCCTTTCGCTCAAGTTTTGCGTGTAAGCCATCCACATCTCCAACGGTTCTGTCCAACGTCGATAAAAGTCCCGTGCCAATATCGTAAAGCTGCGTCTCAGTATTTTCATGTGCCTTTCTTAACATTTCCTCCTCTTCCAGCAAAGACCTGGTGTTCTTGAGAACAATATCAGTCTTCTCCAGTACATCGTTTGTGTCGTTTAGAGCTACTCGTGTGTCTTCATTGTCCTTCTTCAAATTGTTGAAATTGCTTGTGAGCGTAAACAGCTCCTGGACCTTGTGTCGCAAGTTGGACTCCATTGACTCAATCTTTGCTCGTTGTTCCTCATTGACGATCCTCCGGGATTCATTCTCCATAGTCATTTGCTCATACGCGTCAACAGTCATATAAACGCCGTTGCGGTGTCTGGTTGCGATAAGTTCCCCTTTGAGCTTCTCGATTTCAAAAGCGAACTCTTGGAGAAGTTTATGTTTCGAGGTAAAGTTGATCTGCGGTTTGTTGCGAATATTCTTAGCTCTGAACGCATAGTCTAGCGTTGAGATTGTTTCCTCCATGTTGCTCCGAGAGGGTGTAACCGTCGCAATGATACATGTTTTCGTGCGTCCACCAAGGGAATCTTGCAAAAGACGCGTGAGCTTTGACTCTCTGATAGAAGTTAGTACTTGTTAAAAGTATTGCACCTTGGAGACTTACCTGTAAGGGATATGGGGGCTCTTATCGACCAAAGCGTTGATTACTCGGCCCAAAGTCAACAGGCTTTTGTTGATTAAACCAGCCTCTGTCGCACGCTTATTCTCAGCTCCACTGCGCTGGATATTTTCACTACCAGCTAAGTCGACCAAGTTCAGCTTCCCAGAGCTAACATACTCTTCGCCTGAGTCTGTGGTCCGCTTTGTATACACCGTGATGGTAAATATTGTGTGACTGCGAGAACTAAGGTCGTTGCATTTAGTAGCGGCGACTTGCCGCTTATGGCTACCGTGTTGAAGTAACTGGATACCGGAAGACGCGGACTGAATGTATGTCTCTTCAATGCCCTGTACAAGCGTGCTCTGGCCCTTCTTTGACTCATTATCGAAGATTTTCAACTTCTGGTTTTCTTCTGCTGAAAGAAGGTCGCGAAGCTCTTCGTTGTACAGTTCAATGAAAGAACACTTAACGGTACTTTCTGTCTCCTCCAGCTTGTGAAACAGCGAGTACAAGACGCGAGGAATAATGCCAGCATTGTCGGAAAGGATACCCAGAGTATCTGTCATATCACCGGACATGGTGTACGTCTTCCCGGTCCCCGTCTGCCCGTATGCAAAAATAGTGCAGTTATATCCAGCGAGCATCTCATTGAGAATTGGGAGAACAACTTCCTCATACACTGCGATTTGGTCGGCGGCGGCGGAAAACACTTTATCAAAGGTGTATGTCTTGTTTGAAACGGCATTTGGTCCCATGGATAGCTCCACTGTGTTCCCCTTCACGCCTTCAGTCTTTACAACGACACCGCTATTCTCTTTGATCTCCCGATCATTGCGCCCGCGACAGCGCACCACAACATGAATGCTGGTGTCTTCGTTTACCCCACGTTCGTAATCTCTTTCCTTTCTCTTCGCCGTTACGCTGGCCGGCTCCTGCGGCGACTTAATCGCACAAGAACCACTAGAAGCAGTAATTTTGGATGAGACTGCTGGAGAGGCCGTACGCTCGGTCACTGAAGATCCTACCCGCCGAGTTGGCCGGCGCGTGGCTGTCCTCCTTGTGGGCAGACCCGAGGCAGGCCGTTGGGGGCCAGCCATTCTGAACAAGTCTCACAGACAGGTTGCGAGCTTAAACAACTTAAAATGAAAGTATATGTACTTCAACAGTGTGCAGCACAACGTGATATCGCGCTGGTTTGATGTATCCAGGAGAAGCCAGTGATTTTCCGGGAAGACCCAGAAAGGAAAATGTAAACAAACTAACACCCTCCCTGCACGTGCCTCAAAATGGTCCGTGCATAGAAGTCATGCCGGCATTTCACATGATCTATGCATTCATCATTATCATCTGCAATGATATCTACTCTGATGTTAATTCAGTACTAAACCTCAATTTGTTCTCAGTTCTATTTATTATACTTATCTGATTTGAAACAGTAGCACCACACGATACCACTGATTAGCGGTGTTCATCCAGTAGTCTACTGACGCTCACCACCTCATCATGAGAACAGGTTGCAGATCACCATGACTTCCTCTGCCAAATCGTCGACACAAGCTCAGATCATACCCGGCAAAGGCCTGGGATACATAGACACATGTACATATACTCTTCCAGCTTTTGAATGTGGCTAACTGTATCTATCAGCACTTGGCGCCTCGCTTCATAATGTACTCAGCCGCGTCAAGGCTCATCCCCAGACCTACCCCGCAATAGACATCGCGTACTCCTCTGCAGACCCGATTCGAGAGCCAGTCATCTTACAACTACCTTCTAATGGCCTTCGACTGCGTTTCGACGGCCCCGACCAAAGATTGCGTCTGATCGAAGTACTTGACTTCACTAAGATTTCCCTAGTGTATAAAAACCAGGAAGTGATGAAAGGAGGCAAAACGCATGAAGGTGCTGTGTCGCACCAGGGCCCTAGTTTTGGACATATCTACCATCGCCTTTTTGGCCCTACCTTTGCCGGCGAGTACATACCTCCGACCAACCAGTCACCGTATGGCACATATCTGTTATCGTACCCAGGGGTGTCCTTTTCGTTTCCCCTCCTGCATTCGGCTTGGTCAGACCAGTGCGATTTTGTAGCGTTGCTGTCTTCCTCGGCAGCCTTGCCAGCCACCTCGATGGCGATCTTTCAGGGTACCTCCTGGAATGACGCTCGAGGGAAATTATTCACACAGCCGCCACAGTATCCTCGATCTCCGGCCCTGGCGGGCAAGAACAGAGAAGCTCTTCCAGATGAAATTGAAGAGTTTAATATTTTGGGCGCAGGTAGGCTGGAGGTCATTCGGAGATCGTCCCCTCCCAGTTACATCACACTGTCGGAAACAACTCCGCAAGATCTTGTGGCAGAGTTTGGGCCGCCCGACGCCATTTATCGTAAGCATGATAGGAGGATAACGATACATCGCGCTGCTGGTGGTGGGGGCGAAGATCATATCCACATGAGCCCACCTCCAGGCAGAGGGATTGATGTAACTGATACAGACCAGTCATCGAATAATAGTGGCACCGAAGACTCGGATGAGGAACTCTCCCAAGCTTATAACTTGGACCCGTCGTCGCTGCCCACAGAATGTTTTTTGAATTATTTCCATCATGGATTCGATGCTTTTATATCTTATCCTACCACACCTGGGCCTGCGATTCCGGGATCCGCGCTTCAAGACCCATCCCCTCCATCCCCTTCCTCACGGTTAGTAGTAACCAAAATCGTTCTACATGGAAATGTGCCGGGTTCGTATCCTTTCAACCGCCACCGGCGCAGTCGTTGGAAGATCAAGCTGGACTCGTTCGGGGACACAGTTTCTTCGGAAACCCGTTACGACGTGGCCTCCAAACGGCTCCGGGAGGTCTGGAGGGGGGTTTATGCGAACGCCGCCGAAGAGCGAGCCCTACAGCGGCCCATGGTATTGAATCGAGGCTGGGGAGATAGCCCGGAGAGTAGTGTGGAGTTTCTGGGGGGTTGGGAAGAGAGTACAGGCAAAGGTCAGCGATCTGGACAGGACAGTCATGATGGGGGATTAGGAAACACAGAGCTCTTTGGCTTCCCAGGTTTGCTCTTTGAGGTTATGAAGAATGGGGCTGTTAGCTGCTTGACGGTATATTGATTATGACTTGAGTTAGCACATGGAATTTGGGAGACTGTATCCATATTAGCCAGACTGTGTGTATTAGTTCGATCCATTGAAGGACTATAAAGAATGGAATCGCATTCATGAAAATGATAAGAATTCTCCGATCCGACTTTGTTGATGTTATTATCGCACTGTTTGTTACGCATTAATACCATTTTGCCGTAGAATAATTGGCCAAGGGTTGAAATTATATTTCCGTATATTACTTACTTTTCCCCGGGCCGGAATGAGTCCCGTCTTCGAATCCGCCGTTTTCCGTCCATCTCGCTCACGTAACTGACCAATTCAGAGACTGACATGCTCCAGCGGTAGTATGCAGGAACTGTCGCGGTCGCTTACTCGGTCCTGGTCGTCGACGCTCAAGCTCCCAAAGTCGACGTTCCCTGCACGCGTGACCCCGGCCGATCAAGCAAAATATCTACGACGATGCACTGACGAGCTCTACGCCTGGCAACGTCGCGAAAAACCGGCCGACAAGCCCTTTGTTTTACATGATGGCCCACCGTATGCTAACGGTGAGCTTCATGTCGGACATGCCCTGAACAAGATTCTCAAGGATATCATATGCCGAGTACAGTTGGGACTGGGAAAGCGAGTGCGGTATGTCCCAGGATGGGACTGCCATGGTTTACCAATTGAGCTTAAGGCGCTTGAGGCCCAGAAGGAGTTGAAGGATGTAGGAGGATCCGTCAGCGCGGCGGTGATAAGGAAGGAAGCACGGGCCCTGGCAAGACGGACAGTTAAAGAACAAATGAAGGGGTTTCGCAGCTTCGCGGTCATGGGCGATTGGGAGAATCACTGGAAGACTATGGATAAGGAATTCGAGAAGAGACAACTTGGAGTATTTCGTGAAATGGTTGACAAGGGATTGATCTACCGGAGGTTTAAACCTGTCTACTGGTCTCCCTCCACCGGCACGGCGCTCGCAGAAGCGGAATTGGAATACAAAGACGATCATGTTTCTACTGCTGCCCTGGTCAAGTTTCCCCTGGTATCCATCCCGTCACACTTGTCGCAGAATCCACTTCTACAGGTTAAGGACCTTACTGCTGTGATTTGGACCACGACTCCCTGGACGCTCCCGGCCAACGCTGTAATTGCCGTTCATCCAGATCTAGAATACACAATTGCCCAGTCAGACACGCATGGCCACCTTCTCGTCGCACAATCCCGGTTAGAGTATCTTGAACATATCCTGAACGAAGACCTCTCTGTGATAATTCCATCCGTCCTTGGCTCAGAGCTGGCAGATCGGACAACGTATCGGCCTCTGTTCCAAGGGGCTGATGCAGAGCCTCAGCCCATAATTGCTGCTGGTTTTGTCACCGCTGACTCTGGATCAGGTCTTGTTCATTGTGCTCCAGGCCACGGAATGGAAGACTACGAAGCCTGCCTCTCTCGCGGTATTCCTGCATTCGCCCCGGTTGATGATCATGGTAGATTCACCGACAAGGCTATGCCTAGTGATCCCACGAGATTAAGCGGCAAGAGCGTCCTGGATGAAGGAAATGTCGCTGTTCTTGAGTACATTGAATCGCAAGGTTACCTTCTTTCAAAGCATCGGTACGAACATAAGTATCCCTATGATTGGAGGTCTAAGCGCCCCATCATTATAAGAGCCACCGAGCAATGGTTCGCCGATGTGGCCGACATCCGTGACAGTGCAGTCAAAGCTTTGGAGGATGTCCATTTTGTTCCAGCCTCCGGAAGGCAACGATTGGAGAACTTTGTGAAAAATCGGAGCGAATGGTGTATTTCACGCCAACGTGCGTGGGGTGTACCAATCCCTGCTCTGTACCATCGGGGCACCGGTGAAGCTGTGCTTACCAAGGATACTGTTTCGCATATCATGGCCGTTATTGATGAGCGCGGAGTTGACGCCTGGTGGACGGATGATGCCAATGATACTGCCTGGATCCCACCATCCCTTCAGGAGGCGTCTGGACCTGGATACAGACGCGGTACAGATACTATGGATGTGTGGTTCGACAGCGGTACCAGCTGGGCTGAGATTGATACACCGTACCCTAATGGCTATCCAGCAGATGTCTATTTGGAAGGCACTGATCAACATCGCGGTTGGTTCCAGTCGGGCCTTCTCACATTCACAGCCCATCAACTCGCGGCAGGCCAGACTCCTCCTCGGGCACCGTTCCGACACCTTATTACCCACGGGTTCACACTTGACGAAGAAGGGCGCAAAATGAGCAAATCCATCGGTAATGTGATGCATCCGCAGGCCATCATGGATGGGACGCTTTTGCCTCCCCTCAAGCCGAGGAAAGGTAAGAAGAAGCAGGCAGAGAATCAGGGACCCGTCTACGATGCTCTCGGTCCTGATGCGCTTCGTATGTGGGCTGCAAGCAGTGATTATACCAGAGATGTAGTTATTGGGACACAAGTCCTTCAGACCGTCAACACAAGCTTGCACAAGTATAGAGTGACCTTTAAGCTCTTACTTGGCGCTCTTTCGGACTTCCGTTTCGAGGACCGCGTGCCTTATGATCAGTTGCAGCAAGCTGACCGGATAGCGCTCAAGCATCTTTCCGAAATGACCCTGACCTGCCAACAGGCCTGTGAGAATTTCGAATTCTTTAAGGCCGTGAATGCTCTGAACCGGTGGGCCAATCTTGAATTCTCTGCGTTCTACATGGAGGCCATTAAAGATCGACTCTATACCTATGGGGCGAACAGTATAAGCAGACGCGCTGCGCAAACGACTCTTTTACATATTTACCATCATCTTCAAGAGGCATTGGCGCCCATCACTCCCATGCTCGTGGAAGAGACCTGGGAACACACGCCTGAGGCCATCAAGTCGCATTGCGAGCACCCCTTGAAGCGTATTGTTTCTGCGCCTGCTTTGGAATGGCAAAATGATTTGCTTGAGGCAGACTACCAGGATCTGGTTGCTGTCCACTCTGCCATCAAGATTGCCCAGGAAAGGGCGCGTGGAAAGAAAGAAATGGGCTCATCCCTCCAGTCCTTTGTTCATATTGTCCTTCCTCAGGATGTTAGTGACTCCGTATTCCATCGAACTCTATCTGAACTTCCCGATATCTTTGTTGTCTCGTCTGTGACTCTTGGACCCGCCGGTGAGCCTCTTCCGGCTACCATTGCAGAGGCACAATGGCAGTATAGCGAGGAATACGAGCTTCCCTGTGAACAAAAAGGCACTGTATATGTGTATACTCCGCAGACTGACAAATGTCCGCGGTGCTGGCGCTACGTTGTTCCGGCATCTCGGGCTGCAGAAGAATCTGTTTGTGGTCGCTGCGAGGAGGTTGTTAGTGAGCTTGACACGTCTGCAGCGGTCAAGGCGGCCAAATCTCCATGATCCGGGTCCAGTTGCATTTCTCCATTCTGTATATTACCAATGTACTGTACCATATTGTCAAAGGAAATAATCTCACTTGCGTCCACCATAGCGACACGAAAATACTAAACAATCGGAGACTTGCTGTCTGAGCAGGATCAAGTAGGTAACGTGGCTTTACCTGCTCCATACTACTTGTCACTCTCACGCCCGGACCTGGAAATTGGCCCTTCCGGTTGTGTCAGCGTGCTAAGAACAGACACGGGCCGTAGCGGTACTAAATGCTGACCTTCCGCTGCCAGGTGTTCCTGCGGGTTGTCTCGGAACATGGAAGTACACCGTAGTATAAAGATTACTGGCATATTTCCCGTGGCGTCTTGCTAATGTTCTTCTCAACGGTACTTCCAAGGGTTACCTTTCTCAGATAGAAAATTCAAATAAAATATCAGATCCACATATTTCATTGACGATTTCCAAACTTCTATGATCCGAGAGTCTTAGTAAATACTTAGTAGCCTGTAGAATCACTATATGCCAATCATAACGCCCACATCTAGACCTGAGTCGCTCCTTGATGTTTGAAATTACTAGTATATTTTAGTAGGATCCATTGTATAAGAATATCTACTGGTTCATTCTGATTTAAATTACTAAAAGCAATGGCTTGGCATTGTGAAATGCTAGTTTGCTTTATCTATAATTATACTCCGTACGGAGTACTCCGACTCCGTACACAATCAACCGTATAATTGATGAGCACGTCGATGGGAAAGTATGTACATGTGGCAACGATACGGAGATGCGCAGTAGCCGTGGTCCGAGTCCCCACCGGTCGTTCAATTTCATTGGTCAAGGGAATTGAAGTCATGCTAAAGATTCTTTTCGGCAAGTCGGATGGGTCACTTCCGGACCCAGAAGAACGTGGCCATGAGGCTGATTATTGGATCGTCATCAGCTTGTTCTTCCCCTGTTTCCCGGTACTCGGAATCTGACTTGTAATGAGTCAATCTGACACTGGTTCCAGATTCTTAGCAAACCTAGTTGAATAGTACTCCGTACTAGCTTACCATCTAACACTCCGTACTATACCTTTAATTCTTGATTTACTACCCGGGTATGGAGTTAGGCGGTCCCGAACCCGGGGCGCCCTAAGCCTATGGCACCGGAGTTACTACGGAGTATCCGTACTGAGCCATGAATACTATAAAGGGGAGGGCAACGTCGTTGTCCTTTAAGGTCTGTGTGTCTTATTGATCGGTCCAGAGGAGCCTAAAACAGTTTCTTTTCCTCAAAACCGTAGAATCATCGGTCCTAGCGGTTTACGTCAAGGCGTCTTCCAAGCCTTTGTGTGGGCACGGCAAGGATTCCTACGCCATGACTTCGCACAACAAGAGCCAGGACTCCTTGTTCGACAAGGACTCCTCTGGGAAGGACTGTGAGAGCGATGGATCGACAATCGCTTCCAAACATGCTCCAGAACATCCATCTACCATGGGATTAATCGACGATGAGGAAATCGAAATCCTCAATCGCATCGCGACCCAAGCTTCACGACGCCGCTCGAGTATCTATTCCCACCAGGCTCCAACGAAAACCGTTACGCTGGGGACAATCTCTGAGAATGATCCCGCTGTTGACCCCCAAAGCCCTTCATTCGATCTCAAGCAATGGCTGAAGATGGTTCTTCGGGAGGCTGATATGCAAGGCAGAGAAAGCCATCGAACAGGTATCGTTTTTAAGAATCTTACGGTATCGGGAACTGGAGCAGCCCTGCAGCTGCAAGATACGGTGTCATCCATGTTATCGACACCGTTCCGCATCGGCGAAATGATGAAAACGCGGCGATCGCCCCCGAAACGGATCCTGAATGAGTTCAACGGCTTGCTAAGGAGCGGAGAATTGCTTCTTGTTTTAGGTCGTCCGGGATCGGGCTGTAGTACCTTCCTCAAGTCTCTTTGCGGCGAACTTCATGGCCTGTCTCTGAGTGAAAACAGCGTTATCCACTATGATGGTAGAGTGTCACCAATGCTTGGAGATTCTAGAGCATCGCACTGACTCATATGTCATCACAGGTGTCCCGCAGCAACGAATGGTGAAAGAGTTCAAGGGCGAGGTGGTCTACAACCAAGAAGTAGGACTCACTGCATCTGCACGGAATGTTTTATTTATCAATTGCTGACGAGAACGAATATTTCCAGGTGGACAAGCACTTTCCTCATTTGACCGTCGGGCAGACTCTCGAGTTTGCCGCCCTCGCGAGAACCCCAGCACAACGAATCCGTGACATGTCCCGCGAAGAATTCGCTCAGCATATGACCCAGGTAATCATGGCAGTTTTCGGTTTGAGCCACACCTACAATACCAAAGTCGGGAATGATTTTGTTCGCGGAGTATCGGGTGGCGAACGCAAGCGTGTCAGTATCGCTGAGATGGCGTTAGCTCGATCCCCCATAGCGGCGTGGGATAACTCTACACGAGGCTTGGATTCCGCAACGGCGTTGAAGTTTGTGGAATCACTACGCTTGTTCGCTGATCTCGCCGGTTCGGCGCACACGGTGGCGATCTACCAGGCGAGCCAGAATATCTACGACATTTTCGACAAAGTGGTTGTCCTCTACGAAGGGCGTCAGATCTACTTTGGTCCTGCGAATGCTGCAAAGTCCTACTTCGAGCGACAAGGATGGGAATGTCCCCAGCGACAGACCACTGGAGACTTCTTGACATCGGTAACCAACCCTGGCGAACGTCAAGCACGCCCGGGGATGGAAAGACACGTCCCACGCACTGCGGAAGACTTTGAAGCATATTGGCGCAAATCCCCAGAGTACCAGCAGCTTCAGGTTGAGATTTCCCGCCATGAGCAGCGCCACCCCTTGGAAGAGGACGGTACAGCCCTGGCAAATTTCCAGCAAAAGAAGCGCGAGGTGCAGGCAAAACATACTCGTCCCCAGTCACCGTATCTGCTGAGTGTGCCCATGCAGATCAGACTCAACACGAAGCGGGCATACCAACGGGTGTGGAATGATATCTCATCCACGGTGACAATTGTGGTCACTCAAATCATCATGGCTCTGATTATCGGTTCGGTGTTCTATGGGACGCCTGATGCGACTGCAGGCTTCACGGCGAAAGGCGCAACCTTGTTCTTCGCGGTCTTACTCAACGCTCTCATCGCAATGTCGGAGATCAACAATCTTTACTCGCAGCGTCCAATTGTGGAAAAACACAACTCGTACGCCTTCTACCACCCAGCCACAGAGGCTATTGCAGGTGTCGTTAGTGATGTACCGGTGAAATTTGTCATAGCAGTCGCGTTCAACCTGATTCTGTATTTCATGGCGGGACTTCGCAGAGAGGCAGGTCAATTCTTCCTCTATTTACTGGTCACATTCATTATCATGTTTGTTATGAGTGCAGTCTTCCGTACAATGGCCGCTGTCACACAAACCATCTCACAAGCAATGGGGTTGGCCGGTATATTGATCCTGGCCCTGATTGTCTACACGGGATTTGTGTTGCCTGTTCCTTCCATGCACCCTTGGTTCGGTTGGATTCATTACGTGAGTAAGTAAACACATGCCTGTCGATTCTCTCGCACCCTGCTAAATTAATCATCAGATCCTATCTTTTACGCATTCGAGATCTTAATTGCCAACGAATTCCACGGGCGCGATTTCATTTGCTCTCAGTTCATCCCGGCATACCCTAATCTGACCGATAATTCGTTTGTTTGCTCGTCTCCAGGCTCAAAAGCTGGCCTGCGAACAATCAGCGGTGATGATTATATACAGGCGAACTACCAATACAGCTACGGGCACGTGTGGAGGAATTTTGGTATCCTGATTGCCTTCCTTGTCGCGTTCATGTTAATCTACTTCGTTGCCACCGAGCTTAATTCCTCTACCGGCAGCACGGCCGAAGTTTTGGTCTTCCGTCGTAACCACGAGCCGGCATATTTGCGCTCCGGCTCGAAGAAGCCCGATGCCGAGAGCGCGGTTGAGCTCAATTCGATGAAACCGACCACGGAGGTGGGCGAAGGAGATGTGTCTATTATACCACCACAGAAGGATATCTTCACCTGGAGGGATGTTTGCTACGATATTGAGATCAAGGGAGAACCCCGGCGGCTATTGGATCATGTTTCTGGATGGGTCAAGCCAGGCACACTGACTGCCCTCATGGGTGTGAGTGGTGCAGGTAAAACCACCTTGCTGGACGTACTAGCGCACCGAACTTCCATGGGCGTTATCACGGGTGACATGTTCGTGAATGGCCGAGAACTGGATCAAAGCTTCCAGAGAAGCACCGGTTATGTTCAGCAGCAGGATCTACATCTTGAAACCGCCACCGTACGTGAATCGCTCCGGTTCAGCGCTCTGCTTCGCCAACCCCCTAATGTCTCTATTGAGGAAAAGTATGCTTATGTGGAAGATGTGATCAAGATGTTAAAAATGGAGGATTTTGCCGAAGCAGTAGTCGGCGTGCCTGGTCAAGGACTGAACGTTGAGCAGCGAAAGCTATTGACCATCGGCGTGGAATTGGCGGCAAAGCCTAAGCTCTTGCTTTTCTTGGACGAACCCACCAGGTAACTAATTCTCTTCCACGGCTTCTCCTCATTTGTCTAATTAGTTCATAGTGGTCTGGATTCCCAGAGCTCCTGGGCTATTTGCTCGTTCCTCCGGAGGCTTGCCGACAGCGGACAAGCAGTGCTCTGCACCATTCATCAGCCCAGTGCTGTCCTCTTCCAGCAGTTCGACCAACTTCTGTTCCTCGCGCGTGGCGGAAAGACGGTATACTTTGGCCCAATTGGTCAGAACTCTCAAACCCTCATCGACTACTTTGAGACAAATGGAGCGCGCAAATGTGCTGACGACGAAAACCCGGCCGAGTGGATGCTGGAAATTGTGAACCATGGCGAGAATCCCCAGGGCGAGAACTGGTTCGATGTGTGGAAGCGCAGCAGCAAGTTTCAAGCCGTGCAAACTGAGATTGATCGAATCCACCGGGACCAGCAGGCGAAGATGCAAGCTGGTGACCAAGATAACTCGGCATGGACCAAGTCAGAATTTGCCATGCCCTTCTGGTTTCAATTATACCAGGTCACGTATCGTGTTTTCCAGCAGTACTGGCGCATGCCAGAATACATTGCATCCAAATGGATGCTGGGCATTGTTTCCGGCCTTTTTATTGGTTTCTCGTTCTTCCAGGCGAAACCCTCCCTTCAAGGAATGCAGACCATTATCTACTCTTTGTTCATGCTTTGCTCCCTTTTCTCCTCTCTTGTTCAGCAGGTACGTTAACCACCCACCCATCGCCTCAAGCCGGAGTTGACACTCTCAGGTTATGCCGTTATTCGTGACCCAACGATCTCTATATGAAGTCCGCGAAAGACCCAGTAAAACATACTCGTGGACAGCCTTCCTGATCGCCAACATCGTTGTAGAAATCCCATACCAGATCATGATGGGTATCCTAACATACGCATGTTACTACTACGCAGTCGTTGGAGTCCAAGGCTCCGACAGACAGGGACTTGTCCTTCTCTTATGCATCCAATTCTTTATTTACGCCAGCACGTTCGCCCACATGTGCATTGTGGCCATGCCTGACACCGAAACAGCCAGTGCCATAGTGATCCTCGTCTTTTCCTTGTCGCTCACCTTCTGCGGTGTCATGCAACCTCCAAACGCGCTGCCCGGATTCTGGATTTTCATGTACCGCGTGTCCCCTTTCACCTACTGGATAGCAGCAATAGCGTCCACCCAGCTGCACGATCGTCCAGTGCAGTGCTCCACGGCCGAGATGTCCATTTTTGATCCTCCGTTGGGCCAAACCTGCAAAGAATACCTCTCTAGCTTCTTGGACATGGCCGGTGGTCAGTTGAGCAACCCGAACGCAACCTCCGACTGCCGCTACTGCTCGCTGAAGGTGGCCGACAAGTACCTAGCGGGCGTCAATATCTCCTGGGACGAACGCTGGCGTAACTTCGGCATCATCTGGGTGTATGTCGTGGTTAATATCTTTATGGCGACAATGCTATACTACATATTCCGGGTCAAGAAGTGGAATGGGAAATCCTCCAAGAAGTCCAGCTAAATACTAATGATACTAAACAGCACATCCAGAGTTTTATGATTTTATCTTCTCATTATGTACATACTATATCCGTGGGCATCCTCTGGTGTTCACTTTGGTTTATATCTTTTTTTATTTTGGCGCCGTACAAGACTAGAATAGAATAGAATCCCCATGACTACTAGAATACAGCACTCACACTCTGTTAAAATCCCTCCTCCAAACTTGAAGTCACTCCATCCCTCCTTTCAATACTGACCAGACGAATCTCCCCCTTCCCAACCCACCGTCCAACAAGTCCCACGCCTTCATCCCCTTCAACATCCCTCGGAAAAACCACCGTAACACCGCCCATAGCCCCAGACAACCAAAACCCAGCATCCACACACCCATCCTTAAACCGCACACACTTCAACCGCCCGGGATCAAACCACTGCAAAAACGGTTCCGCATCAACCACAAACCCGCTCAACACAAGCCTCCGGATCGACAGTCGCGCCCGCGTCCGCCCCATCGCCATCGCCGCAACCTTAGCCCTCTCCATACAGACCTTATCCAAATACCCGCCGAATCCGATATGAGGATGCAGGTTCCCCGTTCCGTCTTGGCCACTTTCACCACGATTAGATTCTCCTGAGCCAAGACAGGAGGAAGGAAGAAAAGGGCGGGGAAGAAAGAAAAAAGAAAAACGAACAAATAAACCGGCTCTCGATACCCAGCCTGAGTTAGTTCCCAACCGCCGCGAATACAGGGCCAGTTGGACACGTAGGCTCTCCTGAGACTTGGGGGGAGCGCCATGCCGAGCTCGAGTTCTTCGAGGTGGATGTTGAGCCAGGCGGTTTGCCAGATGTATTTTTGGTAGGATTGCATCATGCCGACGAGTTTGAGGACGCGGAGGTTGCGGAAGTGGAGGAGGGGGGTTAGCTCGCGGATTGAGAGTATTTCTGCGTCTGCGTCTGCGTCTGCGTCTGCGTCTGCGTCTGCGTCTGCGTCGTGGGGTGCGTTGGACGGGGGGATCGGCCAGAAGAGGTCGATGCCGAGGGTTTTTCTGTCGGTTGCGAGGAGGGACCAGGTTTTGCCGCCGTGGAATTCCAGGAGGGGGTTTGTGGGCGTGGCTTGGTTGGGGGGGAGTTGGGGGTCGGGTCTTTTTTTGCTGGTTAGGCTGTTGATGAGGGTTCGGGGGAGTCGGAGGAGGGATCGGGATCGTGGTTTGGCGTTGGTGTGGTCTGGTTGGGAGGATGTGATGCTTGTGGTTGTGTTTTGGTCGGAGGAGGAGGATCGGATGGAGGAGCGTGCGCGTCGGCTGAAGGTCTTTGGGATTGGGGGGATGCTGTGGAAGGGGTTGAGGAGGGCGTCGCTCATGCTGAAGCGGCGGCGGTGGTATGGTTCTGTGTTGTCGTCGGAGTCGGTCATGGTTGTTGTTGGGTGTGGTTGCTCGGGGCCAATTGTGAAGCGGAAGCGTCTGTGGACGGGCTTGTCGTTGTCTGTCAGGTTGGGAGGTGAGTATCTTCGATTTCCTTGGAGGGAGGGAGAGAAGGAGACTGTACCGGCTTCGATGGAGTCGTGGATGGGTTGGTTGTAGCTCTCTGTGTCGCGCCAGAAGGCGTGGCCCAGGAAGGTTGATCGCCAGTGGGGGTTCATGTCTGTTGATATTCAAGCCTGGTGAGAAGGTCAAGGTGGTGTATGGGGAGATATAGAGAGTCTTGGATGGGAGATATTCACTGCTGGAGGCTGTCAGCGAGTCTGATGAGGATATAAGAGCAAGAGGGACACACTCAGTTACCTCCAGCATCGCCCTCGATATGAATCCGCCGTTCTCGCCCATTAGGTGTAACGCTCTATACCTCTGGCGTTCATTTTTCTTGTCGAACTCCTTCTTTAGGCTGAACCATGGCGACAAAGCGGCTTTGGGTTATTTTTCTCACAAAGAGAGGACCGGCCAGAAGTTCATTATCAAATAGACATCAGACGACAGAACACTACGACAATGGAGTCTCTTTCATATCTAGCGAATCAATGAATGCAACTAGTTGTGCAGCCGTTCGATTAAGGTAGACGTTCTCGTCGTACTGTTCCCGCTGCTATTCCAAGTAGTCACGAATATCATGGAAACAAATACTATTCCTGTATTACAATTACTAAAATCCCTCTGGAACGTCGATAAACGCCAACAAAGTCCTCCAGAGTAGAATCTGTAAAGTACTCCCACTTGATCTTAAAGCCAACTGGCTGGAAGCTTCTAGAGCCTTGCACTAGAATATGCCAGGAGAATCTGTACAAGAGCCCGAAATAACCGGAACTTTTGCATTCATTCAAACTTCAATCTCTCCCATTATCATGACGTGATCCTCACTTTCACCATCGAAATTCACCCCCGATCATAGAGCCTGATCCGGTATTCCTCTCGGAAAGCCTATCTGTCGCCATTCACTTAAGCGCCTTCTTCTTCCGCGATGCGAATGGCACCCTCTTGGCTGAGCCCGTGAGACCAGAAGCCGTCAAGCAGAACGGTACTGTTTCCATTAGCGTTCATCTTTATCGTCTGTATTGCTAGGGTTCAAATAGCGCTTACAATCCAGGTGATGCATCATGCGAGACAACAAGCCAGTAGCCGATAATACCCTGCAAGAAGATATCATGGATAGCGAAGATGATGGTCTCGGCGTCGATGTTGATTTTCAAGGCTAGGGCGCCGGCGGCGAGGGCACTATACCATGGTCAGTATCCGTCACATGGTGTCCTTCGGGGAGGGGGAACTTACACGGGGAATAAGACCTTGACGAGTAGTGACACACTGGAAACAGCGGCGAAGAGCCTCTTCGCCTGGCTCTCCTTATGTACCGCCGCACGTGACCCGTTTACCCCGATCTGATAGACCGTCGTGAGGTAGGCAATGGCGCTGATGGTGAACCAGACCCATCGGCGGGGGGTGTGGCCAGCATACGTGCCCAGGAGGCCGGAGCCGAGCATCACCCAGTCTGCGACGATGGCGACGAGGAGGTGGGCTCCCGGGAGACCGGCCAGGAGGGCAAGGTTGATGATGGCCAGCGGGTTCGTGAGGAACCAATTGACGTACCGGAGCCACAGGACTTGGCGGTAGACATCTTGGTGGGTGTTGGGGACGTGCTTGTTGTGGACTGAGAGGATGTCGTGCTTGTAGGTGATGCCTTCACCAGTTGCGAGAGCGAGGTAGATTATAAAAGAGATTGTTGTAGAGATGGAAATGAGGTTGTGAATGACACGTTTAGCCTGGTATTTGGGTTAGTCTTGGATGTCTTCAGTATGGTATATGCATGGGTCTGGGCCTTACTAGCGGTACTCGGGAGGCGAGGATATAAAAGACCACGGATGATATGGCCATTAGTACAACCACCACCCTGGGATTGATTGGTCAATCTCCTATGGTATACTATAGTAGTATGGACCGTATCTGTCCGGTGAGAAGGACGTACCATAATGTCTGCTGAGTTGTCTTGGACAATTCCTGGAAGACAGTGTCATGGCCCGGGGCAACAGTGGGTACGGGAGCCACGGACGTCGGGGTGGACGTGGGGACCGTCTTGAAGGCATCGAAGTAGTCGATCATCTCCGCGGGTGGATCGACGATCATCTTGGAAACCTAGATTTAGTAGTCGTGAATCTGAACCTACACAGAGGAATGGAAGAAGAGAAAAGAATGAGAACGAGGTTGAATTAAATCTTTAAATACAAAGAAATTCCCTTACGAGAAATAATCGTCATGCTGACCTCGACTGCTTGTGTCGTCATCGACAGACTCACCCAATCACGGGAAATGTGGTACAAAAGCTGACAATCTTGTATTCTTCTGTATAGACGACGTAATGACGCAGTATTCACTCTTTGAAACTTATGTTATGTACCTCAAGTCATCAATGATGCACTAGTCTCTCTACACCCGGTAAAACATTTACAAAAGAAAATACGCTCCGGCGAAAAGGAAGCTTTCATTCACTTCACGCTATGTCGTTTTTACTTGTCCCTCCCTCGTAGCAGAGCGTGACATAAGTAGTTCATTCCAGCTTTTCCGATCCTACAGCCCAAAAAAAAAAAAAAAAAAAGAAATCCCGTAGGAAAAAGAGTTCAAGAAAAAACAAACAATCATGCAAATTTATTCCCCGTCATGGCACGAATAATCTAGTACTTCTTGCCCTGGCGCAGGACGTCACTGAACTCCTCAAGAGGGCTGCGGATGAGCTTAGTCTCCTTCCACAAGTTGGGAGTAAGGAAGCCGTAGGTGTTGACGACGGCAAGGAAGGTGGCCTTGAGGGTGTTCTCAAGGGTCTTGGTGGAACCGGAAGAGGAGGTGTAGGCATCCTGGACACCGGCAAGCTGGAGTAGACGCTTAACAGAGGGGGAGGCAACGAGGCCGGTACCACGGGGAGCGGGGATAAGCTGTCACACATTAGCTGACTCTCAGGATACCCGGAGATCGTGTAATTTTCGTAACATACTCTGACGGAGACGGAACCACACTTGGCGCTCTGCTTGACGGGCAAAGAGTGAGGTTCACCAAGGTTGGTACCCCAGTAACCACGACGGACGGGGAGAACGCTGAGCTTGGCAATGGTGATAGCGGCACGGATGGCGGTAGCGACTTCCTTGGAGGTCTTGATACCGAGACCGACATGGCCCTCAGAGTCACCGATAACAACGACAGCCTTGAAACGGGTACGCTGACCGGCACGGGTCTGTTTCTGGACGGGTTTGATCTGAAGAGAGAAAAAAAAAGAAACCGTCAGCGATTGGCCAATTTACAATTTCCCTGATATTCATCCGAAAACCACCATCCCAACTTGGATCAAATTCGTCTGTGCTTCCCTAACCACACAGATCTCTGCGCCTTTCCACAATTTTCCCTGGCCCAATTTCCTCCGCATCAAAAGAAAAAGTTCGTTCCGTACCTTCATGACCTCATCCTTAAGCTTGGGGAGGAAGAAGTCCACAATCTGGAACTCCTTAATGGGCAGAGAGTGCAGGTAGATCTGCTCCATGCTGGTGATCTTGCCGGCCTTGACGAGACGGCCGAGCTTGGTGACGGGCTGCCATTCCTTCTCCTCCTTTGCGCCGCCGCGACGACCACGACGACCACGGCCACGGCCACGGTCACCACCACGGTCACCGCGGGAACCGAATCCTCCACGTCCACGAGGAGCAGCGTCAGCCATGTTGGATAGATATGGCGAGTGAAAATGAACCGTACGGGGAGAGGTCACGGACGGGAGGGTTGTCGTTGAGGGGTTGTCGACGTCGAGGACTATCCACACAACAACTGTTTGGCTCACGGAAATTTCGTGCGCTAACCGAGCCCATGGAAACCCTATACCCTAGGCGGTGAACCCGTTTGGGTAACCCGCTGGCTCCCGCGTCAGGTGACGGCGAGCTGACCCCATTGGGAGATTTTTCGCTCCAATAGTTTGCGGGCGTGGCGCTGATTTGTCGGGATTCCTGCTATTCTTATCGGCGGTCTGGAGGGTCATGTGTCTCAGCTGTGGTATGTACTTACTAGGAGTATCATCCGTACTGCTATCAAGCTCTTAGTTCTTTGTTATCCTGGCCGCGTTTTTTTTGATTCCCCGTCCCCCTTTTCCTCTGTCAACCTGTTACTCCTTGGGAGAGTCATCCTCGTGCTCAATTGGCCTTAATTCCTATCAATTGACTCTTATTTTCCCATTGTTGACAACATGTTGCGCTGGTATGTTCTCGCCAACTGCAACCCGTTCGGTTCCTGACGCTTAAAACTTTATCTCTCCATTTAGGTATCAGGCCCGGTTGGCAAAGCAGCCCATCCTCACAGCCAGTGTGACCAGCGCTGTATGCTCTCGCTTCCAATTCTGGACATTGGCCGCGTTTCTGACTCGCCACAGGTGCTCTTCGGTAGCGGTGATGTGCTCGCCCAGCAGGTAGTTGATCGCAAGGGCCTTGAGAAACATGACTTTGCGCGAACGGGTCGTATGGCTCTGTACGGTGGAGGTAGGTCATCCATCACTGTTCCTGTTCGATCGGTGTCTCGGTGGATGGTTTTACTGATCTCTATAGCCATTTTCGGACCCGCGGCGACGACATGGTTCGGCTTTCTTCAACGCAACGTTGTTTTGAAGAACCACAAGGCCACCATCGTTGCCCGTGTTGCCGCAGACCAGTGTCTCTTCACTCCCACTCATTTGACTTGCTTTTTGACCTCCATGGCCATCATGGAAGGCACCGATCCTATTGAGAAGTGGCGGAACAGCTTCCTTCCCAGCTACAAGGCCAACTTGACTATCTGGCCTTTTGTTCAGGGGGTCAACTTCTCCATCGTACCACTGGAGTACCGTGTGCTCGTCGTCAACTTGGTCAGCTTGGGTATGTGTCCCTCATTTTGCGTCAAGATTTCGAAGAAAATGCTAACATCGCCCATTTTAGGTTGGAACTGCCTTCTGAGCATGATTAACAGCGGCGATAATTAACGGAAACCCTGCCTTCCAATTTTCGCAGACCTTGCGTTTAGAGATACCCCTTGATTGTACACCTGATACACCGAAGACTTTTTGGGCTTGTTCCGGGGTTGTAGAGGTCCTTCATTTTTGTTTGTCTTTCAGTTTTTCTCTCCTTTGTTTCAACTTTCGGGCGCAATAATCTAGAACCTTTGTCGGCTAAAAGTAGACGTGTTGGTTTCGTGCGGATACATAGAATTTATAATTAGAAACTATTTGCTTGACTATTTCCGTCATTCTGCGAAGGATCTCGATGGATTCATGGATCAAGATCAAAGATTAGGGCTGGGGTTCGGGGGAGAGCCACATTAGCCTATAAGAAGCCTAGAAAGGTAACGTCGCCCAAACGGGAAAAGTTGCACCATCTCCGAACGCTGCAAAACTTCATATTGTCCCATCCACAGTGTTACCAACACCCTTTCCGACGACGACAGACGCTGTGATTCTGCCTGGAGCAGACGCTCAAATTTTCAGGATTACCGCGCACCCACCGCTTTGATCCTACCACTGTTTGTCCGGGTTGCTCTTTCCTTTCCACTTTGAACACAAATTTTGCCTTCGCCCACCGAGACTTTTTCCTCGCCCCTCCGGACGACGTCGTCAGCCTTTCCCTCCCCGCAACGTCACTCGTATCATTTTCGCTCTACTTCATTTTCCCTTTAATTTCGATTCTTCACATTCAAAATGGCCGCTGTCGCTGAAAACGGTCCCGTACCGGTGAACGACGAGAACACCCCCCCCGGCGTTGCCGCCCCAGAACAGAAGGAAGAGACTGAGAAGACAAATGGCGACAACATCACAGTGTTTCATGACCCGGAGAACTTCAACGTGAAGCATCCTCTTATGCATGAGTGGACCCTGTGGTTCACCAAGCCTCCGAGCGGCAAGGTACGCGATCTGACCCGCCGGTGGTCTGGAGGCGACCAACACTAACGGAATTGTTCGACTGATAGGGCGATAATAACTGGAACGACCTGTTGAAAGAAGTTGTCACATTTAACTCTGTTGAGGAGTTTTGGGGCATCTACGTATGTTTCCTTCCTGTCGTCTGTCAAAATTACAGTGATTGGCTGACCCACGTTGACACTCCTTAGAACAACATCACACCGACCTCTGAGTTGGGTCTCAAAGCCGACTATCACCTGTTCAAGAAGGGTGTCCGACCTGAGTGGGAAGATCCTCAGAACAAGCACGGCGGGAAGTGGTCGTATCAGTTCAAAGACAAGCGTTCTGTACCGATCGATGATCTGTGGCTGCACGCTCAACTGGCAGCCATTGGCGAAACTCTTGAGAACGATGGTGACAACGAGGTTATGGGGGTTGTTGTGAATGTGCGTAAGGGATTTTACCGTGTTGGTTTGTGGACACGGACTGTGGGCAAGAGCATTCCGGGAGACAAGAACGCCCGTACACCTGCCCAGGGCAAGGACATTCTCGAAGCCATCGGCCGCCGGTTTAAGGATGTTTTGCGTCTGAAGGAGGCAGAGGTGGAGTTCTCGGGACACACAGACAGTGCGCACAGCGGTAGCACGAGAGCGAAGGCTAAATACACCGTTTGAAGTGTATACAACTGCGGGCGCTTCTCATTTACGATCTTATTCCAGATGAATGTCGCTTCTCTTGCTACGAGATGATAGAAGATCTATGATCATGGCCAGTAACGATTGCGAACGGGCTATCATGAAGAAAAGGATCCTGGCTGGGACCCCGCTTCTCGCTAGGATTCTATAGTGATGATTGATCGTAGGCGTCGACGGCATGGATCTGCTCCGTACGTATGACAAGGTTTATACCATTTGCTATTCGACTACTGTCTTCTTCCTTTTATTTACGGATGGATCGGGGGAATTTTGATCGGAAAACAGAAAACAAAAAAAGTGTTTCATTGCTTCGTCCTTTGTCCTGTTCCTGTGCTTATGCTTTATGTTTCTTACTAGTAGTTCGTCCTCTCTATAGATACCGTGCATTAGCAATGGAAAAATCCTTTCACTTAGTCTCCCACTCTGTAGCCGGGATCTGCCGTCATAAAGTCGTGACTGACATGGAAATGTCCGAAAAGGGTAATCCGTATATTATTCACTGTGTCCCTGAACTCATCCACGATAAATCGCGTCAAGATGAGGCAGTGAATGATGACGACTGCTTGTGGCCTGCCCACCCTTCTTCTGTTTCTTTTTTTTCCCACTCTCAGTTTCTTCTTTCTTCTTTCTTCCTTCTTCAACCTCCTCCCTCGCAGCTTCTACACCACCCACAACCATCTCATCTTCTTCCTTTCTCTTCCCATACCATCGATAGCGTCACCGAGATCATCGCAACTGGCTGGATGTGCTGATCAACATCATATCTGTCCACTTTCCCCCTCTCAAGTGCCTGAACTGGAAATGCGAAGATCGACCATCCAGTCAGGAGTCGCCCTCAACTTCGACTTCGTGTACGACCTGAACTGTGCTGCGTGGCTACCTTTTCCTTCTTCACTCTCTCTCTTCCTTCTCTGTCCCCCTAAAGCGCTTGTGCCGTATGAATCTGCTTCAGGACATCAGGCCGTTGGGATTCTGCGGCAGATAAGTGGTAAGTAGCACCCTCTTCCCTCAGCTTGATCCTAACTGACTGCGTTCAACAAGAACCCTTTCCTCACTCTCTCCCGGATCCCGATGGTTGGGTGGCTGGGCGGGCCTGGGATATTAACCTCACAGCGCTAACTATCTAGTTCTTCGGGCCCCGTGGTTGGGTGGTTGGGCGGGCCTGGGAGGATGTTTGCTCACTGCGGCCTCCAGGCCTTGGTTGGGCAGGTTGGGACGGGTCTGGAGTACTAATCTAACAGTACTAACTATCTAGGTCTCCGGGGCCCCATGGTTGGGTGGTTGGGCGGGCCTGGGA